>LOJH01037073.1:0-15353 GCA_001685095.1 Ellobius talpinus | reverse complement strand
TTCTTTATTAACCAATGAAAGTAACACATAGACAGAAGGCCCACCTACTCCACTTATACATTACCAAGTCTGGCTGCCAGCATGAGGTACATGCACAGTCTTGGCTGCCTCTGTAACACCACTTCTCTGTGCTCTCAGACAACCGTTCCTAGATTTCACCTCAGTGATGCTGGTCTCTTCTTAATCACCACTAATTTCTTAGCTCTCTAGCTGACCAGCATCAATATCCCAGCAAAGCAAAATTTTGCTTTAGTAGTTTGGGTATCTTGTGAATCACAGCTGATTCTTTAGCCCCAGCTGACCAGAACCACAGGATGTTAATTCAAAATAACAAATGGCCATGATAGAGTCTTTAAACTTCCCTCTGAAACTTCACAAGTCAGGCTTCCATCTTCTGCCTTGCTCTTAACATCCTTATCTTCCAAACTTCTATAGAACATCTAACAGATCTCTTAACACTCAGTGGTTCTTCTAGCCCAAAGTTCCAAAGTTCTTCTGCAGCCCTTTCCAAAACATGGTCTGGTCTGTCACAGCAATGCCCCACTGTACTGGTACCAATTTGTCTTAGTGAGAGTTTCTATTGCTGCAACTAAATACCATGGCCACAAAGAAAGTTGGGGAAGAAAGGGTTTATTTGGCTTACACTTCAGCATTGCTGTTCATCACTGAAGGAAGTCAGGACAGGAACTCAAACAGGGCAGGATCCTGGAGGCAGGAGCTGATGCAGAGGCCATAGGGGAGAGCTGCTCACTGGTTTGCTTCCCTTGGTTTGCTCAGTCCACCTTTTTATAGAACATAGGACCGATAGCCCAGAGATGTCATGACCCACCATGGACTGGGCCCACCCCTATTAATCACTAAATAAGAAAATTGCCTTACAGCTGGATCTCAAGGAGGCATTTCCCCAGCTGAGACTCCTTCATCTGATAACTCTAGCTTGTGTAATGTTGACACACAAAACCAGCTCAGCATTTTAAAGATACCAGTGCCATGGGATGACCACCAAGAATAGCAGCAGCAGTGGAGTGGAGCCAGCTAGAGCCTAGAAGACAAGCTGTGCATGCCTCGAAGGGCAGAACTGGAAAAGTGACCCAAGCCCTTTGGAGGACTCCAGAACACCATGACTGGATTCCCAAATAGTTGGACATTGAGTTATCTATACTGTTGGAGTTTGGTTTTGCTTGGTTCATGTTGTGGCAGTGCCCTGGTTCTTCCCTCTTGAAGAAGGTATTCAGTTTTGATTTTTAAAATAGCCCACAGATGAAAGACTTGAACTTTTATAAGAGACTGGTTATTTTAAAGAGGCTGAAAATTTGAAGTCTGAATTTGTAAAGACTGTGGAACTTTTAAAATTATTTATGATTCTAAAAGATGTTGGGGATGAATAAGAAAGGAAGGGTTGTGCTTAATAGTGATATATTTGTGTTTCAAGTTGATAATGGGTCAGTTGTACTGGCTGGTTTTGTGTGTCAACTTGACATAAGCTAGAGTCATCAGGGGAGGGAGCCTTAATTGAGGAAATGCCTCCTTGAGAACCAGCTGTAAGGCATTTTCTCATTTAGTGATCAATGGGGTAGGCCCAGCTCATGGTGGGTGCTGCCATCCTTGGGCTGGTAGCCCTGAGTTCTCTAAAAAAGTAGGCTGAGCAAGCTATAGGAAGCAAGCAAGCAACTCCCCTCTATGGCCTCTGCATCAGCTCCTGCTCCAGGGTCCTGTCCTGTTTGAGTTCCTGTCCTGACTTCCTTCAGTGATGAACAGCAATGCCGAAGTAAGCCAGATAAACCCCTTTTTCCCCAAACTTGCTTTTTCTTTTGGTCACAGTGTTTTGTCACAGCAACAGAAACCCTAAGACACTACCCTTAAATAGGACTAGATGTATTCACTGTCAAGTTCTGCCAAAAAAAAACTAATTAATATCATTAATCCGCAAACAGAAAAGGATGAAGTCCTATCAAATTCAGGCTGCAAAGCCAGCATTACCCCATGTTTTAGGGTTACTGCTGCTATGATGAAACACCATTATCAAAAGCAAGTTGGGGAGGAAAGACTTTATTTTGCTGACATATTCTGAATCACAATCCATTGAAGGAAGCCAAGGCAGGAACTGAAACCAGACAGGAACTTGGAGACAAGAGCTGATGCAGAAGACATGGAGGGGTGCTACCTACTGGCTTGCTCCTCATGGCTTACACAGTCTATTTGTTATAGAACCCAGAACCAGAAACCCAGGGATTGTACCCACTCAAAATGAGCTGGGTCCTCCCACATCAATCAGTAATTAAGAAAATGCCCTACAGGCTTGCCTACAACCTTCTGGACTTCAATTTTCTCAGTTGAGGTCCCTCTTAGATAATTCTAACATGTCAAATTGACATAAAGCTAGTTAAAACTCTCTGATACCTACATCAGATGAGAATATAACAAAATGACCTTTTTGTTTTCTCCTGTGAACACAGACAAACATTCTCAACAAAATTTTAGCAAGTCAAATGCAACAACCCAATAGGAATATCTGACAACACATTAAGTTTCTCCTATTCTAGTCCACATAGTTAAATCAATAAAGGTGATAGATACATACATATTTGTATGTGGAAGCTGCTCGTTCTTTCCCGTCCACTTAGACCCAAATTAATCGCTTAGAAACTATATTATTTGCAATACTGTTCGGCCAATAGCTTAGGCATATTGCTAGCTAGCTCTTACATCTAGAACTAACCCATTTCTATTATTTTATCTTTTACTATGAGGTTCGTGGCCTACCAGCAAGGTTCCAGCTCACAGCTTGCGTCTTTCCCCTCTGGCAGCTTCATGATATTTTTCCTGAGTATGCCTACTCTCTCTTTATATATTTCTTCCAGCCTGGCTATATTCTGTTAAGCCACTGACTAAAAGCAGCTTCTTTATTCATTAACCAATAAAAGCAGCACATATACAGAAGGGCTTCCCACACCACATATTTATAATAAATATATGTACTATGAAAATAGATACTATCTCTCTCTCTCTCTATATATATATAGCATATATATGCTATGTTCTTTTGTTCTACATGGAATTTTAATGTGAATGGCCCCATAGGCTAATGTTATTTGAATACTTGTACCCAGTCGATGGAACTGTTTGGGAAGGATTGGAGGTGTGACCTTGTTGAAGGGTCTGTATTTTTAGGGGGTGGGCTTTGAGGTTTCAAAAGCCGTGGCACTTCTAGTTAGCCCTCTCTGCCTTGTGATTGTGTTCCATCTCCAGATGTAGGCTCTCAGCCACTGGCTGCCAGCTACCATGCTTGCCACCACAGTGGTCTGGACTCACCCTTTGAAACTGTAAATCCCCAATAAACTTTCTCTAAGTTGCCTTGGTCATAGTAGCTTAGTATAACAATAGAAAGGTAACTAAGACATTTTGGATATTGTTTAATTCTGAGATTTTTTGTTGATTTTTAATTTGTATGACTTACCAAAAGAGGGCAGTGGGCATTAAAATCACCTACTATTATTGTATTAGAGTTTGTTTGACCTTTCACATGCATTATTGCTTGTTTTCTGAAATTAGAAGCCCTACATTTGGGAATAATATTAGTAATTATTGCATCTCCTTGGAGAATTGTTCCCATTATTAATATGTAGTGTCTTGCTTTATCTCATCTGTCTCATTTAGGTTTGAAGTCTATGTTATCAAATATCAGAATAGCTGTGTCAGCTCCAGCTGGTTTTGGTTTCTGTACTGGCTAGTTTTTATGTAACTTGGCACAAGCAAGTGTTATCAGAGAAGAGGGAATATCACTTGTGAAAATGCTCCCATGAAATCCAGCTATAGGTAAGCATATAGGGCATTTTATTATTAGGGAGGGCACAACTTACTGTGGGTGGGACCACCTCTGGGCTGGTTGTGAGCAGTGCTATAGGAAAGCAAGCAGAGCAAATCATGAGATTTAGGCCCATAAGTAGCACATCTCCCTTGCTTCTGGATTATCCCTTGGCTCCAAGTTCCTGCCCTGTTTGAATTTCTGCCTTGATTTCCTTTGATGGTGAACAGTGATGTGAAAATATTAACAAAACAAACCCTTCCTCCCCAAATTGCTTTTGGTCATGGTGTTTCATCACCATAATACTAACCCCAACCAAGATAGCTTCCACTAACTTGCTGGATTATTTTTCATCTTTTGATTCTTCTTTAGTTTGTGGGTATTTTTATCCATGATGTGTGTTTCTTAGAGATAACAGAATGTTGGATAGAGTATTTTAATGGAGTCAGAAAGTCTGGTTCTCTTCATTGGTGAATTTAAGCCATTTATATTTAAAACTATTATTAAGAGATGTTTGCTTATTATTGTAATTTTGTTGATTGTTTTTCTGGTTGTTTGGATTATTGTTTGTTATTTATTCTCATCCTGTTGGTATTAGGGACTTGCTGATTTCATGTTCTGGGTGTGATGCATTTATTTCCAGATGTCCTTTGTTCATCTGTTTTTCACTTGCAAATTATTCTTTCTCTTGTTCTCCTGTTTGAGACTGTCTTTGCTTCTCTGTATCTTTGTGCTGGCAGGTTGGTCATGAATTGCCTTAGTTTGTACTTATCCTGAAATATCATTATTTCCCTGCCAATTTAAAAAGGTATCTCTGCTTGTTATAGCAATCTTGGTTGGTAGTTATTTACTTTCAAGTCTTTTTCCATCCTTTCCTGGCTTTGAAGGTTGCTGATGTGAGATCTATATTATTGTTGTTTCTGCCTTTTTAGGTGAGTTGGCATTTTTCTCAGCAGATTTTAATATTTTTGTTTTGTATTTTTGACACTGTGATTGTAATATGTCAATGGTTTTCTGCAGTCATGACTACTGGGAGTTGAAAATACTTCTTGTGTCCAAATGTCTATTTCTGTCGTTAGATTTGGGAGATTTCCTACTATCTTTTTTTTAAATATACTTTCTGTTTTAAGTGTTTATCTCAGTTTCTTTTTCTGTACAGTGGGTTTTTAGGTTTGCTTTCTCAATCATATCCTTGAGTTTTTGGGTATTCTTCTGGAAAAGGTCATTTTCTTTTGTTCCCTCACTGATGTTTGAATGCAGTGTTTTGCAAACCCTGGCCTTCACGCTCTTTTTTCCTGCCTGATGGAACCCTATTGGTCATGCTTTACATTGTGCTTTTAAATTTGATTCATTGACATTTCCTTTCCAAAAATTTAAAAGCATACTTTATTTATTGCATGAGAACTTCATGTAAGTACACAATGTATCTGGTCAAATCCACCCCAAGCCCTCCCCTTCACCTCCTCCCAAACCCTCCTGCCACTTCTTCCAAACTATATGCACTGGAATTTTTGACCCACTCTATCCAATTAGTGATGCCTGTGTATGCTTTGGTGTAGGGCCATCACTGCAATGTGGACAACCTACCAGGGGCCACATGACCAAAACATTTATTTCTTTCTCTTCTCTCCCTCTCTTTTTCCAAAACCCTCAATTTCCTTGTTGATTTTTTTCTTTTCATTCTAATTTTTCATCAATATTGTTGATTTCCCATATGTTTCACTGATGTTTCTTTCTATGTTGTTAACTTTCCTCTCAGTCCTTGGTTGAATTCCACTTCTTTGTGTCCTCTTTCATGTCATCGATCATTTTTACCAATAAACTTTTGAGATCCTCCTGTGATATTTTACCCATTTCAGAGTTTTGTTGATTTGAGGAGTTATGATCTTTTAGAATTCTTATGGCCTTGCTTTGGAAGTTTCCCATGTGTCTGTGCTCTGTTTTATGTATCTGTTGTTTGGGGAGGAATCTTTTCATTGAACATCCTACTTTTGAAGCCTCGACACCCAGTTCCGTTCTGTGAGGATTAAACAAACTACTGTATTAATAATAGCATCAAACCATACAATAAATAGAAATACAACTAAAAATCAACTTCAGCCCACCAGTGTATTGGCAATGATCATAATACTGAAATGGCAATACTTCTGTAGAATGTACCAGAACTTAGATGCTATCTAGGCTGAGTGTGGAAACAGAAAATGAGGGAGATGAAGGAGGAAGTAGGTAGGACATGTGAGAAGTAGTCAAAGGAGGTTAAATAAAAGAAAGGAGATGAAGAGTAGAAGGATGTTATGAAGAAGGGACCAGAGCAAGAGATTAGAAAACAAAAACATCCCAACCCCCCAAATATCTCCCAATAATAAAAAGTTCAAAATGTTAGATAGATGTAAGGGAAAATGTTGTTCAGAAATGAAAAAAGTCAGGATGTATGAAGGGGAACAAAAACTCCCATGAAAATTAAACAAGTAATAATAAAGTAAAATGCTGCTTGAAAGCATAGCTCAAGGGAATGGAGAAGTCGTAATGGGGGAAAGGATGAGGGATTGGTGTGGCTGTCTTCTCATTCCTCAGGATCTGAGGATGTCCTGACATGAAGGGAAAGTCCGTTGAACATGTGGACTCCTGTCTTTCCTGTGGTTTATGCTGTCACTAAGACTGTACTGGACACTTAAAGATAAAGGTGTTTTTATTTTTGTTGTTGTTGTTGCTGCTGTTTGTTTTGTTTTTCTTTTTCTAATTTCCTAATCTATTTTTAAAGTAAAAACCATGCCACTAAGTTTTGTCGTGTAAAGTTTCTCTTTTAATTTGCTTGATTTTCTCCACAGCTCAGTGAGGCAGCTGTTCTGTACCACTTTGCGGAGCAGCAAACTACAAAGCTGTTCAAGGTTAAACAGTGGTGGTATCCTGGGCGCTCAAAAGTTCTGTTTCTGTGAGCTGTGGGAGGCAGGGCTCGCCGTTCTTTTTGAAGCAAAGGCAAGGGTTCAGAATGATCTAATGTGCTATATTGTTGTATGCACTTTTGAAGATGTACCCTAGGAGAAAACAAGGTGTGTCCAGAATTCATAAACAATGATGTTTATAGCATCTCAAGTACAAACAGATAAAGAGTTAGCTGAAAGGCAAAGTATCTGCCCCAACATAGCCAGTAGATGAAATATTAAAATACTGCGTTCTTTATTTTTCGAGTGTTAACGGTAAAGGATGCTCATGCTAATGTGATATCTGAATAAAAGCAGTAAGTATAAAGATGTGCCAAGAACGGAAAGGCTCCTCCTTGCCAGGATTATGGAATCATTTTGCCTCCCCTGCTCAGTCTTCTCCCCTCAAAGAGGTATCCGGCCAAGGTCGTTTGGGGCTGCAGGAAGCTCTTGCTGATCCCATGCCTGGGTCTGGTCCATACACGCACAGGGTCTGCAAAACACTGACTGGCGTCATCAGTCTTGCTCCAGACTCCCTTGCCAACTCCCCTTCGCCTCCCAGCAGCCGGCAGCTGTCGCCACCAGCTCTGTCTCAAGAGCCTACCACCTTTCATTTTAATGACCCTCCAGACAAGGCAAATGAGGCAGCACTGCGGGTTTCTCCTCTTCACCTGGAAAGGAATTAGTGGTCCATTAGTGTGATGAGAAGCACCTCCCTCCTCCCATGAGGAACAGGGCATTTGAGAAAATGCAAAGGATGGTTTGGACCTGGTCTGTAGTGTGGCCACCTGGAAATGGTTTCCATGGTTCTAGCTTTCTACGCGGTTTCTGTCAGCCAATTTATCCCTTGCTTTGGGCAAATAACTTGTCATTTGACCTGAATTTTGAAAGCCTTGGCTTTCCTGGTGGGGCGAGAATAGGTCGAGGGTGGTAAGTAGCAAATGCTTAGCTGGCATGAGAGCCAGGAAGAAAGCCCCTTTCCCAAGTGCCCCTTGGTTTTGCCCGAGTCTTTCTTTCTAAGGCAGGGAGCAAGCAGGCCTAAGTATTGAGTCTCTCAGGACCTTTGGGTCTTTCATCATACTGTTGGCAAGATCTTATGACCCACCAGGTGCTTGGCTATAATTGTGATATTCAAAGCACACCACAAGCAAGTTTTTAGACACAATTTCTATCATCATCTTAGAGACAGCAGTATTGAGACCTAGAGGGAAAAGGGAGAGTGGGCGACTGTCTGTGACTGGAGCATGGTTGAGCGCCGTGGAAGTTCAGTTCCCACTTGCTGGGCACCGTGCTTCTAGCTGCTGAAGCTTGCCACTGCATCGCTTCCTGGCAACTGTGTGGAAGTGGTATCACCAGTGCTGTGCTTGCATTGGAGAAGCAGGATCAGGTTCTGACTTGCCTCCACTTAAGTTGCAGAACTAAGGCTTGCTTCTGATGGGTCTGATTCCAGAACTGCTAACCCTCCCATCGAATTCAATAGCTGTGTATTTGGTGCTGACTACTTAGTAGGTTTTCTGTTGGAGTCTTGAACTTTCAAGTAGAGTGTGAATGCCATCAAAAGAACACAATGCACACACACGCACACACATGAATTAGAAAAACAGCTTTCAAATCATATACTAAAATCCTACATAGATAAAAGTAGATTTTTATTTCTAATGAAATATGTATGTGAACAATACAAAACTTTATGGGACTGAAGCATACATACATAGGCTACAGAGTAAGCTCCATCCTGGCCCTGACTATCAGTATCCTGTCTTCTGTGTGCAAAGCAGCTGCCCAAGTTCATATAATCCCAGTTACTCAGAGGCTGAGGCAGGAAGAGCCCAAGTTCAAGGTCAAGTTAAAGGTCAGCCTGGGACACCTAGTAAGACTTGTCTTAAAATTAAAAGGAAAAAAGGGGGTGCACTTGAGATTTAGCTCAGTGGTAGTGTGGCAAGTCCCTGAATTCATTCCCGATTAGTTTTCAAAAGAGCATTTCCAGTGTGGAGAGTGATGTGAACAGAGTGGTGGGCAGTGAGGCCTTTGTGCAGAGTGGAGCAGATAAAGGCCTGAAGGGGCTTGGAGCTGGTGGCAGTTTTCCTATCTGTGTTTTCTCTAGGTAGGTGAGTCTTCTTTGGACCATATCGGTTGTGTTATTGAATAGCAAACACTCCCTCCACATTTGTTTTGGGTCCAGGATTGGGTCCATAGACAGCTTGTTCAACAGCTTGGTCTGACCCTTCATGTCACTCAACCATTCTGACACCATGGGTAACAAAGAAAATCCAGAGCTTCTCTAGGCTTCCTTAGGTCTTTGTCGCTGAAGTTAGAATTTGTCATTTCCTGGTTTGGTTACAAGGAGGTCAGTCTGTATCCTCTATGAGCTGATAAAAGAGGAGGTAAGAAATCCCTTCAGCTCAGCTCACACAGACCACTGCCACCAGCATCAGAACACAGCTGCTCTGAGCTTGCTTAGCTGCTGTTCTGAAGTCCCTGCTCAGAGACTAATCCATTGGGGAAGAGCTGGGCTTAGGAATCAGCACAAATCTGGTTCTTCCAAGATTCTTTAATTGCACTGCAAAGGGAATTCCTAAGAAGAGTAGGTCAATAAATGTGGCTCAGGAGAGGTGGAGAGGTTGGGGGTTATGGCCCAGGAGCATGTGCTGAGGACACCCCATGACCCATGTTGCCATGTGGTAGCTATTTAGTGAAGTTTTTATAGTAGCAGAACAAAGGAAGTCATAATAAAAGTGTTTTAAAATTTATTGGCAGAAGCAGTAAGTAGGTGGTCAAGTTGAAGCGGAGAAGTTTCGCCGTAGGATTGGATGCTATCTGACCCTTACTTAGGCTTTCAGTTGGTAGAGGCTAGGATTTTAGTAAGTTAGTACATTCCAAAACATTTCTATCTGTTAGTTACAGGATGTCAGGTCAGACATAGAAGTGGCCAAGGAATGGCTGTTTAGGGGCTAAAGATAAATTATAATTAGGCTCCAGGCCTATAACATTCCACCCTCTTCCAGTCCCTGAAGCTCTGGTCAGCTGACTGACCTTGCAGAAGGTGAAGCTGAAGATGGTGCTTCTTAGGGGAAACTGTAGCTCTCAGAAAATTCCTCTGGGGAGTGACTTCACTTCAAAACCTCATGGCTGCCTCTGGTTGAGAAAAAAAATTAGAGGTATGTGAAGTAGTCTCTTATTAAAAGATTTTTGAAAGCTGAGCATTGTGGCATGCACCTGAAATCACAAAAATCTGGATTCTGATGCATGAGAATCGAGAGTTCAAGGCCAGCCCTGGGCTGCACAGCCAGACCTGGACTTAAATAAATAAGTTCAGACGGAAAAATAGTTTGGGTCTAACTGGTTTTCATATAGCTATGTAAATTGAGAGAAATATGCATCTCTAAAGAATGGCAGAGGAAAACAGCACATTTTTCAAGTGAGACCTGCTGCGTTGGATGTGCCAAATCCTGCTTTAGGCCTGAGGAGATGGTACTATAGGTAGAATCTTTCAGGGTGAGTGTAAGGAGCTGAGTTTGGATCACCAGCATCCTGTAAAAAGCTGGCAATGCACAAGCTTGTGTCCTAGCACAAGGGATGTGAGGACAAGGACAAGAATAAGGTGGAGAGTGATAGAGGATACAGGGGATCATTTCTGGCTTCCACAAACATGAACGGGCATGTGGCCTCTCACATATACATGCACATATACCACATACACACCACCGCCACCATACAACTTATAAAAAGTTTCAAAAAAGTAGATTAAAACCTCCAAATAGATAGAAGTAGGTTTTTAGTTCTAACTAGACACACACACACACACACANTATATATATATATATATATATATATATATGTACATGACATAAAATTTAAAGGGACTGGAGCATGTTGTTCTTCTGTTGGCTTAGTGGCCACACCTGAATCTACTAATATTTTAGCTCCTGTCTGTATCCCCCACAGCTCCACAGATGGCCCTCTGCTGCTCAGACCATAGCCTGGTGGGATATCCAGTTCTGCTGGCGGGCACCTGCTTGGCCATAGCTGCCAAATGTAGATTTTAACTAAGTCTCTATCATTCTGTTTACCAATAAAGATTTGGGAATCAGATGTTGGGGTGAAAACCTACTAGCTCAGAGAAGCCAAGAAGCAACCAGCTGACTTTCTTTTTTTTGGCTAGAGATTCAGCCAGAGAAGCATCTCTCCATTTGGCGCAAACCAAAAAGACTGCAAATCCCTAAGTCCCTCCCTATTCCTTCCTGTATATCTCTCTGTGCATATTTTTGGCTCCTCTGTCATCTTTATAACTAATTTCTGTCAACTAGCCACTGGCTTTGCCCCCAATCTAAGATTGACTTTATGAATATAGCCTTGGGATTTTACACTGTGATCATATATCCTGCAACAGAAGCATACACCAGATACAGAGGAAAGCTGCATCCTTGTCTTGTCCACCAACTTCTTGTCCTTCTTCATGGGGAGGAGCTTGCCCCAGCTCCACTGTCAGACAGGTCAGACATAGATAATTTTTACAATGATATCATGTACCTTTATTGTGGGCATTTGTGTGTATCTGTATCTTTAAGCCTCAATACAAGACACTTTATGTATTATTTCTAGCCTTGCTTTTCAGGAGTGCCATTTTGAAATATCACAAACTGCAGAATCAGTGCTTTGATTCAGTTTGTTTTCAGACTATTTGCAAAGTTCCTCATACTTCAGAATATTTATGAGCTCTGAGCTTGAAATGACATTAGCAAATTCTGACCCTTCAGCTCCAATTTCTCCAGACTGATGTTTTCCCTCCTAGCAACCAAAACAGATTGTTTGATTTTATAGCTGAGAGGTTTTTTTCTTTTTCACTTGTCAATGAACTAAAGAAGGCCACAAAGGGAAAAACAAGACTGGGTGGACTATACAAACAGTTACCAGTTAATTGGAAAGGCCTGGCTGAGGGTAGGAGAGAGAAGACTATTGGCTCAGTAAGAACGGAATCAGCACACTTGTGGGAAAGAGTCGCGTGGCAAGAGCAGTTTACGAACACTTTGAGATTTGAAAGGAACAAATGTTTATTAATCTCATTCAGTGTATTAGGGTACAGTGGCTGCAGAACTCAAAGCCAATTGTTCTGTGTCCAGATTGCCTCCTCCATTTTGAGGATCAGAAATCCCTGGGAATGAACAGCTTGATGGAGCATTGACTGCCAGTTTTCAATCCTAGGGTGCTTGTGGGGTTTGCTGTGGAAATAAGAAGGCCAATTTAGCCTCATCCATATGTGCTGTGCACTCAGGGTTAATGTATTTTGACATGTGTATTTCCTGTAGGATCGCCTTTCTCAGCAAAACGCGATTCTAGAGAAGTAATTACAAGGATTACATAGGCTATAGAATATTAATTAATGTTCCTTCTGAGTGTAAATATTGCTCCTTCTGTGAGTTCTCTCTCAGTAGCTGGCATACTTTTGTAATTCAATACTTGTTTCCTATCTGTGCAGAATATATTCTACTCTCCACCTGATAGCTCTCAGTTCTCTAGGGTGGGATGACCCCTCAAATATCCAGGGTTGTATGTGAGCTTTTGGGTTGTCAAATATCATCTTCTTGTAAGTCAAGTTTCAAATTCCCGTTCAGTTGCTAGGTGCTTGCTCTCTAATATTAATTCTCATTAATGCTCTGGGCTGCCAGCCACATCTGCTCAGGATCTCACTAGCTATTGGCCTGTCATGTGCTGGCATGAATTGGAGCTATACGGGAAGTGTGGCTGCCCCCTGTTTGCTCCATGGACCCTGGGAAGAGACATGGCTAAACATATATTATGAAAGGTCTCTACAAGTCATCGAATCATTTTTCCAGATTAGATTTCCAAATGTCAAAAGATACAACAGCTCATTAGAACTGCAGCTGTAAAATCCACCAGCACCACATGTAGAAAAGTGATTACAGAGCAGGCTTGATTAATTAGGTGTGAAAATTTAGGACCAGTGTGGTAATAAATGATAGAACTCACACAGCAGTCTGCTTCCCATCCACAGTGTTTCTCTGAATGGCCAATTTTCCACCTGCCTGTTGTGCAGAGCTCACATTTCAGAACTGGTAAAGTCTACATCTAAATTATGGAGCCAGTAGAAGACCTTCGCACGAGCAGCAGACAGACCCTGACTTGGGCTTCATTGTCCTTTTCTTGTGGCCTTGATATATGGCTAGATTATTCTAAGTCTCATTTGTTCCATGTGTAGAAGGTGGCCATCTTTTCCTGTATACCTTTCTTCTGAAGAGAAACATATGAAAAATTGAACAAAATAAACGACATGATATTGTATGTGACTTTGAGATCCTTGTGGGTAAGAGATCTTATGATATGTAAATTTTGTGCTCATTGGTCAACACAATTTAGAAATCAGATGTTATAGTTTATCAATCTAATCTTTTGAAAGGAACAAAATAAGTTGTAGAAGTACCTAGCTTGGGACTTGGGACATAGAAGGTATTATTTATAGTTAGTTAATGAATCTCAAGTGATTCAAAGAATGGTAGTGGAAAATAATATACTTATCAGAATAGACTTACTGCTGAAAGCACAAAAATATGCTGCTTTGATTATTCTGAAGGTAGCATTATACTATGGTTCAAGATTATGTGAATCAGCCAATACATGTTACTATAGTGCTGACTGAATATAGTCCACTTCTTTCAAGCCCCAAACAATCTGTGACTTCCAGCTGAACACACAAGAACGTCTGGTTTCCACAGGCTTCTATTCCAGATCACCCATTATCTGGTTCCAATATTATTTCTTGCTATTTATATCTTGAGGTTGAACCAGCTAAATTCTATTACCCCTTAGGCATTTCTTGTAATTCCTCACATCCAAACATTTGCAACCCATGAAATGATGTGTTGCACGTTCACTCAGTCCCAAGCACTGTGCTAGGCCACTGTGAATAAGAACTTTTGAACATGTATGTTCCTTGAATTCCAGTAGCTCTTCGCCTACTAGGAACAGACATTTACATAGGCATTTATAGTCTCATGCTATTGCTACAAAGATGAATGCTCTACTCTGCTCTCTAGCCTCAGAAGTTTATGGTTCCCTTTCACCCAGTACTTGGACCTGTACTTCGCTTGAACTATGCACTCCAGATGGCCATAGCTGTACCCATGTTTTACTTACACCAGCTTCCTTTCCAAATGTGCCTTTAAGTGTGACCTGCTCACTGTGGTTTTTCTTTGCTATGGCATTATTAAATCTCACTAACACTGTTATTACTTTGATTCTACTGCTTCTTTCTATATTTCCATGTTTTCTTTTCAAGCTTGGACTCTTCCATGAACTATACATTAAAATTTCAATGACTGCCTGGACAGTACCCCGAACTCTCTGTTATTCTGCCATACCAATCCATCCTCATTCGTTCTGCTCTCTTATCTTCTATGTGGTGCTGAGGACATCAAGTCAGGAAGAGGACACTATAATAATCACATTCTTTCAGTTCATTTGTGTCATTGTTACTGCAGAAATCATTTCTGAGTTCCACATTGCTGCCAAGTGGCTATTTCAGAATGTCTCAAATGGCAGACCATAAAGGGACTGTTCCATGTTAAGGAGCCTGAATTTCATTCCGAAGAAATAGGTTGTTGGTGGATTGGTGAAAGTCTTCAAGTTATGTATGTATTCATGGTGGCAGGGGGAGGCAGAAACATAGAGAGGTGACTATTTTTGTAACTTAGCAACTCAGCTCTGTTCTATCTGGAAGGTATCTGTAGGTGAGTTTGATGAGGCAATACTAGGGTCCAGGCAAGGCTGATGAGGTACTGAGAGATGACTTTGTATGGGTGACAGGAAAGAGCTAACACATTTAAGAAATGAAGAGTGAATAAAACCTGCAAACTCTAATTGAGGCAGAAATTCAAGAGGAGGTAATTTCTAAGGAGGAACCCATGATTTTAGTTGCTAATGCGTTGAGGTGTAGTAGCCTATAGAATAGTGACATGGGGCTCTGATACGTGAATATGAAACACACAGGATGAACCCAACACTGGAAATATAGATTCAGGAGTCACTGGTGTAGAGATGGTAATGAAAATGATGAGAAGGACTATGGTTCCCCAGGGAACATGTGGAGCGAGAAAAGCAGTGGGTGGAGGGCGAACCCTGCAGAATGGCAGCCTTCGCTGAGCAGATGGGAGAAGACGAGCCCGTGGTAGGGCCAAAGAAGGAACCATCCAAGGTACAAGGAGAGCCAGGGAACGTGGTGTCATGGAAGATGCAAGAAGGAAGGAGCGATTAATTATTTCACAAGTAGCAAAGAAATCCAGTAAGATTAAGATTTGAAATTGCCCATTACATGTGACATTTAAGAGCTCCTAAGTGACATTTTCTGAGAATACATTCAGCTGAAGGTGGGAGCAGCAGCCAGATTACTGAGGGCTCTGGAAGAGGAGACGAGGTTTAGTGAGAGTGAATTTTTCTGGAAGATGGCCCATGAGGAGGCATATTGGCAGAAGACTACTACCTGGGTGGTTACTAGGGGACCAAAGGACACTGTATCTCTGAGAACACTTTGTAGGAAGAGTTATCATCATTCACTGCTTCACAGTCTCATCCATGACACTTCTTTCTTCCCTCCCTTCCACCCTCCCTCCCTC
>LOJH01037071.1:2306-15353 GCA_001685095.1 Ellobius talpinus | reverse complement strand
CCCAGCAACCACATGGTGGCTCACAACCATCTGTAATGAGATCTGGTACCCTCTACTGGCCTATAGGACATAAGTAGGCACAATACTGTATACATAATAAATAAATAAATCTTTAAAAAAAAGAAACTAGAACTTTAACAGCTATATCTTTCAAGCTACATATATAAAGTATCGATACATATCATGATATATTTTAATACATTCTTATATTTACATAAGTTATTAAATTCATGTTATAGTATTTCCTTGATAAAGATAGTTATAAAAAGATAATACATATAATTTACAAGCTATTTGTTCCTAGTTAGACATAATCCCAATAAATTTGCCACTCTAACTTCAAGGCTAACTAATGTTAAAGCTATCTAAAGACAACAGTGAATGCAGACTAACAAACTGAAAGGCCTGTCCTTGTCAATAGAAGAGTGATTATCCCCTGCTTATCATATGGAGACTAGGAGGCAAGCTGAAATGGACTGAGGTGCAGCTCACTAGCCTATGTGTGAGGACATAGGTTCAATACCTAAAGCATTATCAAAATGACAAGTAAAAAGCTAAGATTCATCACTTGTTATCAGTTTTAGGACAAATTATCAAAAAAAAGCTTTTAATTCATTGTTATCCAATGAAAATTTAGTATGGACTTTATTCCAAACAGATGAAATTAGAAATCAAAACTTCATTTTAACAAAATCTCCAGGTGATTTGTGCACACATTCAAATTTGATGCCTTTGGTACAAAGAATTGAGGCAAACTGAATACTTTCTAGAAGTGCGTGAGTTCCTCTGCTTTCCAACCACTCACACTCAGTTCAGCCCTACCAACAACACACAGCAATCAACTGAAGATAGCAGTACCTTGAGCACTTGGACTTGACCTTCTGTAGTGATCTCTGGCAGCAGCTCACAAAAGGACTGGCACAGACCTACTGCATACGTCTAAAATCCAAGCAAAGGTCAGTATGTGTGTAAGAACACAGCTGAAATATAAATGAAAGGCTTTTTAGCCTTTTATTCTACTAGGGAATTTATGCTAACGGTCTAAGCAAACAATTTCAATTAACACCCCTCTTAAGAAGAATGAAGAAAGATTATAGCTAATAACTTTACTGATGCATTGATTTATGAGTATGTGTTTACATATATAGTGCAAATTCTGTATTCAGTAACAGTGCAACTGGATGCTGATCAGACCCTCTCTGCAGTGGAGAATACTTATAAGGAAATAAAACTTTTACCCCCTAAAGTAACAAACAAAATCTTAACTTTGAAAAGGCACCTTCTGATACCACACAAAACCAAAAATAATATATATAATTATTAATAATGCAAAAGCTATTCCAACATACCTGTAAAAATTCTGTTGATGATAAAAAGATATAGCCATTGATGATCTTAAAGCAGGTTCTGAGATTCTCTGAACTTAGTTCTGCCAAAACAATAATTATTTTTTAAAAGAGCAAATTAACGAGCTGTTCAAAATATAAGTGAAGTGATGATTCATTTTAGTTAAAACTAAGTTGTTATAGCAACATGAAGCACTTGAGTTTGTTTTTAAGCATGATTACTAATTTGATTTTGACTTTTTATGGTTCCTGTGGCAGCAAGCATGCAGCTTACCGTTTGCAAGGCAGCTGGATGGAAGCTCTAGGATAGAAGATCAGACAGGATTGATAATGTTTTACCATCAGAAAAATAAAAATAAAAATTTCTATAAACAAGTGAAAATGAAAAACTAAGTTTCAACAAGGATAGTGGCACACAATTTTTAATTCTAGCACTCAAGAGGTTGAGGCTGGAGGACTAACCTTAGTTCAATGCCAGCTTGAGCTAAGAAAAAAAACTATCCTGAGAACTACATACTTCTCTTTATAAATGTTTCTGACTATAATCTAGTCAGTATTTATTAAGTTAGTCAGTATCTAAAAATTGGCAAACTGGCAAACCCTGTAACAATGCTATCTCTTTCACTAGTAAAAACAATTGGAAAGGTATTTCTTCCCTCTTTTTTTTCATTCAAAACAAAACGAGGAAACCATATGATCTGATTTTTCATTTCAAACCAAATTTATAGTCCAATCCTAGGTTTCCTGGTTTACAAAGAAAAATATATAGAGGCCAATCACATTCAGTTCTTAGTGGGGAGAGCACTATATGAAGCCATCATATGAAAAGGCTTCATCCTGTTCAGGAGATAGTTTAGGATAACAGGTCTGACTGACGTTTTCACTCATAGGTCAATAAAGTAGCATAGGGACTGGCCAGACTGGCACTACATAAGACTCCCAAGTTACAGAGTCAAGCTAAAGACACCCTTTACCAGAGGATAAAGGGAAATAGACAGCATACTTCCTTTTCCCTACAATGACTAAAAGACAAGCTTTTTCTCAGAAATCAGGAGTAAGTAACTATTGACACTGCCTTGGGGAATGCTTGCATCTTACAGAGAAAAATAGCAAAGGGCTATTTATTGAAAAATAGACTCTTGTTTATTGATTGAGAGTTCTGAGGAAGAATGAGATATGGGAATTAAAAAAAAGGAAAGGGAGGATTGGAGTGGGGAAAAGGAATTTCAGAAGAAATGTGAATGACAGATGGCACTCTCTAGCCATCACAGTCATCTACCCGCTGAAAGTTTCTACTTTAATTAACCAAAGCTCTGTGTCAGTTCACATCCACTAAAGTTTTCAAAGTAGCTTCTACTTTTCTGAACCAGAACTAGAACTTTTACTTCTAAAAAGATTTTTTCAGTGTAAGTAAATTCTCAGCAAGGGGTCCACATTTGGGTATTTTCTACCTAAATATTCTCTAAGGACAATATTAAACAAAGTTTCAATAAAGCAATTAAAGATGTTTTATGGTGACTCTAAACAGAATTTCAGAGCTGGAGAGATAGCTTAGTAAGTAAACAGATTACTGTACAAGTATGAAGACCTAAGTCTGGATACACACAAACCTATAAAAATCTAAACATGGCAATGAATGTTTAATCTGTGTTGGGGAGGCAGAGCAGCGAGGATTTCAGAGATTTGCTGGCCAGCGAGTCTAGCTGATCAGTGAGCTCTGAGCTGAGTAACAGTACCTTTCTCAATAAAAATTAAAAGTGCTAAAAAGATGGCATAGGCATGTGCTAATCACTCACAAGAGCCAGAGCTCAGGTCCCAGCACCCATACCATAAAGCAGAGCATCTTGCAAACGCCTGTGACTCCAGACCGAAGGAATCTGACACCCTCTTCTGGCCTGCATGCACACATGGGAACATGGATCCCACACATGCATGCCAACACATACTCATTTATACACACACGAATAAATAAAGCCAAGAATGACAGAGGAAGACACCTGTTATAGCCCTCAGCCTCCACAGGTGCATGTACAGGTGCACACATCAGTACACACAAGCACACACCACATGCATACACCAAAATAATTAAAAACTGATTTTTTAAAAATAAAGGATCAATAAACTGCCCTATGTATAATTAATAAATATGTATAATTAAATATGCCATGAATTTAGGTGTGCAATTGAATTGGTAAACTCCCTTACTAAGACGACTTTATAATCAAAGTATTATTTTTAAGAGATTTCAGGCTAGGGATGCATGTCAGTGGGGGACTGTGCCACACCGATGAGTTCAAGGCTCTGCTTCAACATCCCCCACCACCACCAACAACAACAAATTAATGCAATTATATACTTAGTATAGTACCTACTGTTTAACAAAAAGGTACTAATTTACTATTATTAATTACTATCAAAATAAATGTTGATATTGGAGAAAGCATCTATTTATCTCTCCAAAAGACTGAAAAAATAAGTACCTAGATTCCTCAGAGTCAAGGGTCAAATGTGATGTTTTGAAACTGTTTAGTTCTGAGAAAATAACAGCTCCAAGGACAGCTGTACAGCATGCGTGAGGCCATGTGAGAATGACAGGGACAATACGCACATTAAGTGTCGGAATATTTAGCTAATCTGTAAGCAATGCACCAGCAAACAATATATGTGACACTGACTTCAGTGCTTCCTTAGGTGAGGCAGAAGTATGCACAAAGCTCAGCTTCAATAACTTACAGCACAAACTATAAAAATAAAAAACCAAAAAATGAGTTGAGTAAAACCATGGTATAGAGAAGCAGTTTCAGAATATATTCCTCAAGCAGAATACAGAGCAGTTAGCAAACAAAATTCTTCAGGTAAAGCTCAAGCTCAACTTGTAATTAGTTTATACCTTCATTTATATTGAATTTTTTCCATAAAGCAATGTTATTTAGCATTTTTCTTTAAATCAATGGGAATTATTTAAATATATATATATTTCTATAAAAATACTATTGCTTGTCAATATATGGAACTTTAAAAATGGAAGGTATAACTATAAAGTCAGGAAAAATACTTCTAAGTTGTGGTCACATAAAAACTCAGTTAAGATTTTAAGACATACCAAGAAGTGGTGACATGTTCTGAAAAATGCGAAGCAGTTCTTGTGTAACACATGGGCTGTTCTCCAATGTCACTAACCTGGGGAAGAAAATAAAATTAACTCACTACTGACATCCACGTATGCCATTACCACAATTCAAACCTAAAAACATTTCATATAGGGGACAATAAAAAGACTCAGAGGGTAAAGCACCTGCCACCAAGATAGCCAACCGTCACATGGTACCCTCTGAACTTCCCAATCTTGTGTGCATGCACACCAATGTGGGGGCCAGAGGACAACCAGGGTGTGATTCCTCAGGTACTGGTCACCTCTTTTATTTTTTCAGACATATTTTCTCATTGACCAAGAACTTATCAACTGCCTAAGTTTGCTGGTCAGCAAGCCTACCCTGGACCCACCTATCTCTGTCTTCCTAGTGCTCAGATTACATTGATATGTCGCCAAGGCCAAGTTTGGTTTCTTCCTTTCATTCCTTATTTCTTTCTTTTTTGTGGGTTCTGGGAATTGAATTCACATCTTCATGCTTGCAAGTCAAGTAATTTACAGGCTAACTTATTTCCTCAGCCCCGTGTATAACATTTTTACATACACAGTAGGAATAGCGAATGTGAGCATGGGGCAGGTGGGAGAGCTGTCCCTGACCACCCCCCTCAGCTGTAACACAGGGCAAGCAGGCCCTGCACCTTGCCAGAGTGACACAATAGAGACAACCCTGTTCGTGCAGGTATGGGTTAGTTGGCCCCCAAGTTAGGAACATGGGAGAGCGGCCCCAATTTCTCATCTGTCTCGTGGCAGCATGGGCAGAGGAGAGTTGCTCCCTCTACCCACCAACACCTGAGGCAGGTGGGAGAGCTGGCCTTACACCTTGCCAAGGCAGCACAATCAAGCCAAAACTGTTAGAGCAGATGTGGAAGAGCCAGAGAGAGAGCCAGCCCCCAAACTGACCTTGGGAGAGTTGTTTCCCATTACCCATCTGTCTTGTGATGACAGGGTCAGAGGAGAATTGCCCTACCCCCATCCCCACCCATAAACACTGGAATAAGGGGGGAGAGCTGGCCCTGTGGTCATAAGAGTAGGAGACTCATTCCTGACCACCCCCCAAACAGCACAATACTCAGGAGTGGAGGCATTGTACCTTGCCAGAGCAGCACAACAGAGCCAATGCTCTTAGTGCAGGTGTAGGTGAGCCAGCCCCAAAACTGTGATCATGGGAGAGCTGCCGACATTTCCCATCTGACAGGCCAACCCCACAGATGCCCAGGCCCAGATCCGGGGTTATGACTTGGCCTGCTGGAGCAATGAAGGGTCTGACCTGCAGACACAGGGCTGAAGGATTTCCACAACACAGGGCAGCAGTGGGATGTCCAGGCAGAGTCCAAGAAGAGTCCTAGTGGTGGCTCAGTGCAGTGGAGACCAAAGGCCTCAAACCTGATCAATGACACTTTGCAATGAACGCTTGCAAGGACAGAGAGGTATACTTCATGATTTGTTGGGTTGCAGCACAGCTCCCATGATGAGATTTTTAATTCCCTCTTTTTTTTATTTTACTCATTTTATTTTCTTCCTTTTTTTCTCTTAAATTTTGTTTTATGGGGTGAAGGTGTTGCAGGGGCAGAGGGTGCATGCAAAGGACAGGTAATGAATGGGATCAAGATATATGATTTGAAAAATACAGAGAATAAATAAAAATTAAAATTATTTTGTTCTAAATTCTCTGATCAATTCTGTGTTCCTTCAATGACAAACTAGTCTAATGAACTAGTAAAAAAAATAAACTTATACAAAATGCTTTCTAAAGAACTTAGAAGTCAATTAAATTACTAGCCAATATCAAGGATTTAATAATCTAAAATATAGTTTTATATATATATAAAAGAAAAACCATGTGTGTCACAATAGCAGCAAAACAAAACAAACAAAAAACAGGAAAAATGGGCTAATCAAAGTCTAATACTGATACAGTTTAGATCTATAAAGGCCATCCGTATGCTATAGGCTTGGACCTGAACTAAGCGCACTACTGTCTAGAAGTGGGGCATTACTAGGAGAATGCATATCCCTGGGGACATAACACTGATGGCTATAGTAGTCCTTCTGTACCTTACACTATATTTTTTATATCTGTCACACATGTATGGGTTACCCCTCCCACAAAGCCCCAATATGATGTACTGTGTGCCAAGCCCCAAGCAATGGGTCCAATCAATTATGGACTAAAACCTCCCAAACAGTAAGCCAAATGCAAGCCTTCCCATTTTATAAGCTACCTTTGGTACCTGTTAAGGAATAAGGCTAACATAGGTGAAAATAAAATATTTTTAACCTTCTAATAAGTACCTGCCAAAATATGATAACAATACACCATAAATCTTTCAACCACCACTACCAACAACAACAACATAATAGAAGAAATAATCAGTCATTAATGGTTTGGGATATTTGTATATTGTATGAAGGTACATAGCTGTTATTAGTTTAAGAAAAGGCTTAATGACTAGGCAGGAGGTACAAGCAGAACTTCCAAGCAAAGAGAAAGAGGAGATAAATCTAGGAACATGGAAGAAGCCAGAAGACACAAAGAGGAAACAGGAGGTGCAAGAAGAGAGGTAACATCACAAGATAAAATATAGATGAATATAAATGGGTTCACTTAAGCTATAAGACCTAGTGAGGAACAAGCCTAAGCTATAGGCTGAGCTTTCATAATTACTAAGAAGTCTCTGTGTCGTTATTTGTGAGCTGGCAGACTGAAAAAAAATCCACTACCTATGGTGTCCACATAGGGTCTGAAAAAGCGGTCTTCAGGAAGGCTCTACATACAGAGGCAAGGTTCTTTCTAGAGGCCCAGCTGGGCAGCAGAGCACTTGAGCAGCCAGCATGCTAGGTAAAAATGTCTGTCGCATCGTGGTAATAACAGTTTCCCAGAGCTGGGACAGTAAATGCACCGGCAAGAGGCTAAACTCTCAGGGAACCAAGTGGGGCAGAGTTGGCCACCAGAGTCTCATGGCCATTTAAGGTTAGTGTCGAAGTCAGAACACTGCAGTAAAGTGGTTCAAAGAAAAACTTTAAATATATGCACTAAAAAACAGGTACAGTCACAGAAAAGAAAAAATATAAATAGTCAAAAAATAATAAAATCTTTAAATAGAGAGTAAAGCAAGGTTAAAAAATAATGCAAAGATGGGAAATACACGGTGTGTCTGGATCCTGTATGGAGCTTTGTTGGTACTGAATTTTCTAAATACTCATATACAAAAAACAATAGCAGCTGAGAGACACTGGATTATGGATGCGGCTAAATAAATTCAGCTTATATATAAAGAATGTTTTAACTTCAAAATGGAAGTCAGAAAATATGTTGTGTTGGAAGAGAGGTTATATCTTTATTTCCAAAGGAAACAAAGTTATGGTTCTCATTAAAATTAATGAAGATCAGATTTGATTGGTGGAGACCTCCTATCTAGGATACAGGTATAAAAAAGAAAATGAAGAAAGACTATAAAAAAAAGCAAAAAAGACCATAGGACAGGTGACATATATGTCGATTCCTCTACTATGGGAACAGCTCTGAAACATGATATATCTTGTTGGCTACAGAGTCCTCATGACTTATTACATGCCATCCTTTCATATAACATGGATAGAGGCTTAGTTATACAGTTCAAACAAACTTATAAAGTAACAGATGTTTTTTTTACCTGCTCAAATATAAAACAAAGAATCGTCTTTAATTGACTTGTGCACACCATACATTTCATATTTGTGTTAATGGTCCAGCCTTACACACTATCTGAGGCAAGACTTCACACAGGTCCTGCATTTTCCCATTACACAGAGATTGGACAACAAATGTTATAGCTAGTTTCCCCAGGATTTAACCATTATCAATTTTCCCAATTCCCCTAAAGATGCAGTCATCCCCAAGGTAGCAGGAAGTAATTTTAAGAACACAACACCCACATTCCCAAGAGATGGGGAGGTAGTTTTTGTTCATTTGGTGGATTACGGATACTTATCATTTAGGGGGGTTGGTTGAAAGTTATCGTCATAGTAAGAGGGGAAAGTAAACAAGGGAGGTTAGACTCAGGGATCTCTTTCTGGAAAAAAATAAGGGTGATACAAGAATAATAAGATAAAAGAATAGATTGGATTATTAAATCTACTTTAAACTTAAAAGCAACTATTAATCTCAAATATTTTACACTGGTATGGATTTTTGTATACTGATATAAATTTAAGGTTTCTCTGTGTGTGTGTGTGTATTTCTACTCTTATTTAACATATTGTACCTATGCAGTTTACTTAACAATATAAATTTGTGGTCCTTTAAAATTATTACAAACTATTTAGGATAATTAAATACAGGTTAGTAGTCATCTAACAATCAAATTATGGGCAAGTTAGATATATTTTCAATGTCAAACTGATATATTTTAGATAAATGGATGGTCTTTAAATTCTTCAGAGACCTACACAATATGGAATTTAAGATTTTTTAATAAACTTTTCATAACAGTGAGATACATCTGCTTCTGGCAGCACCAATCTACTTCAAAAGAAGATGACGGGAATCAAAGACTCTCCATATGGAACTTGCTTTCATTTGGCAAAATCAGCCACTGGGCAAGCAAATGCCTTTGCCTCGATTGTTGACGGTATGCTGCCCAAACTGAAAAAGCAGGACACAAAAGAAAGCAACTACCAAACATTGCCAAGACAAGGTAGGAGAGTCCTTCAAAATTTGTACTTCACAGAAAAGTCTGTGAGATATTCTAGGACTGAAGGTCGAAGTAGGATGCCCCAACATTACAAAGGAAACTTGGGTGACTGTTCAGGCAGCCAAATGTCTCTGTTGTTTCTATAGTTTTAGAATTTGTTTGCTCTGCACTTTCTGTATACTTGGGTTAGATTATATCCTTCCCAGGTCTTTGATAGGGTTAAAGACTGCATAGTTATAGTTACAGTTTTCCTTGTTACCAAATTCAAATAGAAATTTACATAGATAATGTAAAGTGTATAACGTTTAAAAACATAAAAGCTTAAGCTGTTTATCTAAAAGGATGTTTTAAGGTCTAAAAAGATATTTTCAGGATTGTGATAATAGGTGTTTTAGATACAAAACCTTATATTAATCCAGACAGGAGATATGATACAGTGTTTTCTCCAAAATTGCCAAATATAAATGGTCTGAACATTGTAAATGCAATAATTGTTCTCATTGTATATAGTTTTAGGATGTTAAGAGCTGAAATCTTTCCTTTTTATCTATACAAAAAGGGGGAAATGTTGTGGGATATTTATATACTGTATGAAAATATATTGCTGTGATTGGTTTAATAAAAATCTAACTAACTAAAAGGCAGAGAGAATATCCAAATTAACAAAATCAGAAACAAAAGGGGGACCTAACAACAGACACCAAGGAAATCCAAAAAGTCATTAGGTCATACTTCAAAAACCTGCATAACACAAAACTGGAAAACATAAAAGAAATGTACAATTTTCCTGATCAAAATTAAATCAAGACCAGATAAACAATTTAAATAGACCTATGATTCTCAAGGAAATGGAAGCAGTCATTAAAAGTATTCCAGCATAGGGCTAGATGGTTTTACCACAAAATTATACCAGATCTCAAAGAAGAGCTAATACCAACACTCTTCAAATTATTCCACAAAACAAAAACAGAAGGAACACTGCCAAATTCACTCATGAGGCCACATTCACCCTGATACCCAAACCACACAAAGACTCAACAAAGAAAGTAAACTACAGACCAATTTCACTCATGAACATAAGTGCAAAAATTCTCAATAAAATACTCCCAAACTGAGTCCAAGAATACACATCAAAAAGGTTATCCACCATGATCAAGTGGACTTCACCCCAGAGATACATGGATGGCTCACCATATGAAAGTCTGCCAATGTAATCTACCATATAACGAACAGAAAGAAAAAACGATCATCATACTAGATGCTGAAAAAAACTTTGACAAAAATCCAATACCCTTCATGATAAAAGTCTTAGGGAAATCAGGGGTACAAGTGACATACCTAAACATAATAAAGGCAATATATTGCAAGTTGACATCCAACATCAAATTAAATGGATAGAAACTCAAAGCAATTCCACTAAAATCAGTAACAAGACACTCTCCTCATATCTATTCAATATAGTACTTGGAAGTTTTAGCTAGAGCAATAAGACAATTAAAGGAGATCAAGGGGCTACAAATTGGAAGGAAAAAAGTCAAAGTACCACTATTTGCAGATAATATGACAATATACATAACTGACATCTAAAATTCTACCAAGGAACTCCTACAGCTGATATACACCTTGAGCGAAGTAGTTGGATACAAAATTAACTCAAAAAAAATCAGTGGTCTTCCTATATACAAACAATAAATGGGCTTAAAAATTAGGGAAACAACACCCTTCACAATAGCCACAAATAATATAAAATATTTGGGGTAACTCTAACCAAGCAAGTAAAAACCTGAATGACAAGGACTTCAAGTCTTTGAAGAAAGAAATTCGAGAAGATATCAGAAGATGGAAAGATCTCCCATGTTCATGGATTGATAATAAAAATGGCCATCCTACCAAAAGCAATCTACAGATTTCAATGCAATCCCCTATCAAAATTCCATCACAATTCTTTACAGACCTTAAAAGAACAACACCCACCTTTATATGTAAAACAAACCAGGACAGCTAAAACAATGCTGTACAATAAAAGAACTTCCAGAAGTATCACCACCCCTGATTTCAAGCTCTACTTCAGAGCTATAGTAATAAAACCCCATGGTATTGGCATAAAACAGACAGGAGGATCAAATTGAAATTGAATCGAAGACCCAGACATAAATCCAGACACCCATGAACACCCGATTTTCAACAAAGAAGCCAAAATTATACAATGGAACAAATCTTCAACAAATGGTGCTGGTCTAACTGGATACCTACATGTAGAAGAAGGCAAACCCATATCTATCGCCCTGCACAAAACTCAAGTACAAGTAGATTCTTCTCAGCATAAACCAAGATGCACTAAACCTGATAGAAAGGAAAATGGGAAATAGCCTTGAGCACACACAGGAGACAACGTCCTGAACAGAAGACCAATGGTGCAGGCCCTCAGGTACAGTAAGCAACAAGCACTTTACCACTTAACAACACCTGTAAGTACTTAAACTTATTAAATAAACAATATACAAAAGTATTTCAGGGGCTGGAGAAATAGCTAAGTGGTTAAATAGCACTGGCTGCTCTTCCAGAGGACCTGGTTCAAATCACAGCACCCACATGGCAGCTCACAACTGTCTGTAACTCCCAAAATCTGATCGACACCTTCACACAAACATATATGCAGGCAAAACACCAATGAACATAAAATAAAAAAATGTGCAAATTAAAAAATGTAGCAATACAAAGAAACATCAACACAAAACAACTAAATATTTTGATAAGCAGAGTCAAGAAAGCAAAACAATGCGAGGCAACTACTAACAAGCTAAAAGGGTACATGTATGTAAGAGTCAACATTTTTATGTCATCATTGTAGTGGTAGTTGAATGTACTGCAAAAATGGGACTATGGCCGTAATAATTCAGTGTAAGTTTAAAGAACTTACAAGCCATGTGTCATAACAGTAATGATAAATTCAGACCTTAATCACATGCTTTAACACCTGCAAACACAAATAATAATGTCAGGACAAAGAAGTTACTGAAACAGCACTAAAATAAAAATAGGACAGTATGTACTAAATCTTGTGGAATAAAGTAATAACTAATACTCCAAGATGAATTTGCAGCTTCAGCTGGAGCTCAGTTCCTAGCACTCACATCAAATAGCATGCAATTCCTTGTACTTCTAGCTCCTGGTCTAACTGATACTCTCTTCTGGTCTCTATAAGCATTAAAAGACACACATAGACACTACATTTAACATAATTTAAATAATAATCACAGTAGATTGCTTTCTTTAATTCAAAATAAAAATTATTAAGTATATATAGGCTTATATGTTAGGAACCATCTGAAGATACCACTAAAACTATAAATGGGCCACAAAACCCAAAACATGGGTCCATTTCTACTTTATTATACTTAATTCTTCAAACATCCAAAGAGTAAATATCATTTTTTATTTATTTCTTTTTTAATGTATGGATGAATTATTTCTTGCATGTATGTCTGTGCACCATGTGTTGTTTTTGGTGCCGCAGTGGCCAGAAAAGGATATTGGATCTCCTAGAATTCGGGTTACAGAAGGTTGTGAACCACCATGTGGCTGCTGGAAGTCTGATCCCAGTCCTCTATAAGAACAGCCTTATAGAGAAATATAAAATTTTATAGTATTTTAAAGTATACTAAAAGTGAAAATTCCTCCCCAAGAAAATAGTGTTATTTCAGGAAGTCAAAGTTTTTCTGAAATAGTCTTATAGGAAAACAATCTCAAGTAGATGGGGGGAAAAAAGCAATAGATAATTTTGATGTATTATACTGTTTTTGTTTGTTTGTTTTTGTTTTTCAGAAAGGGTTTCTCTGTAGCTTTGGAACCTGTCCTGGAACTAGCTCTTGTAGAC
>LOJH01037070.1:0-15353 GCA_001685095.1 Ellobius talpinus | reverse complement strand
CTGCATCATTAAAACAAATGTTCTACAGCATAAACAAATGTAGCACATCTTAAACTAACATTCTCCAACATGTCTTTGTTTTTGTCATATCCTGCTGACTACCAGACATGGTAAGACTTCCTTCCTAAGGGGACATCTTTCGCCTCCTTCTAAGGTTTCTTCCATAAACCAAAATACAAACTCCATCAGTGTTTACCCTGGAAAAACTGATTTTTTTGGGGGGGGGTTGAGACAGGGTTTCTCTGTGTAGCTTTGGAGCCTGTCCTGGAACTTGCTCTGTACACCAGGCTGGCCTTGAACTCACAGAGGTCTGCCTGCCCCTGCCTCCCAAGTGCTGGGGTTAAAGGCATGCGCCACCATTATGCGGCTGGGAAAACTGATTTTTACTGAGCTTACAGAGTGTGGATGAGGGGCTACTTAGAGGAGGACGAGGAACCCCAAAGCACCTGAAAAGTTTTCACCCATCATGCTGGGTTCTCCCTTCAGTTAGCCTTTCCCAGCTTATGTAGTCTGGTGCCTCTCAAGATCCTCGGGCCACATACAGTTAATACGGAGTGCATATAAATGATTGGGCGTGATTTTGGGTGAGGGTCCAGTGACCCCACCCTCTGAGGCACTGACAGTCATCAGGCCTGCTTGTGATGGTTTCTTGCCAGCAGGCACAGCTGACTGGATGAAAATAGCTGCCATTTGCTCAGAAGACTATTCAATGAGGCATGTTGCCATCTTCTCTGGCCCTTAGCCATTTGAGGCCAGCTGAGCTCTGGGAGCCTGCGTGCAGAGCAGGGAGATACCCAGCAGGCAGAGGCAGAGGGCAACTTCAGTGTGCAGCAGCTGGTCCACGAGGGCCAGGTGCTATGTCTGGCTTTCTCCCTGTCCTCCAGGAGCACCGGGGGCTGCTGACCATCCGCTACCCCATGGAGCACGGCGTGGTGCGAGACTGGAATGACATGGAGCGCATCTGGCAGTACGTCTATTCCAAGGACCAGCTACAGACCTTCTCTGAGGAGGTGTGGCAGCCACCCTTCCCTCCACATGCCCAGCTTTCCTAATTGTCCTTGCCTACTCCCTGTCTGCACATTGATAGGACTTTTCCTGCTCTTTCTGTGTGTTTATGTGCACAACAAGTAATAGCCAGGCAGAGTTTTTCAGGGCATGGTCTTTGGAGCTGGTTCAGGATGGAGTCCTCAGGCGGGACAAGCAGCTGTTCAGTGGTGCTTCTAGCTCAGGAAAGTGCTCAGGGCCTAGCTTGTCTTTGTATGTGTGACTCCCTCATCTCTCACAGCATCCTGTTCTTCTCACGGAGGCCCCACTGAACCCCAGTAAGAACCGGGAGAAGGCAGCAGAGGTGTTCTTTGAGACCTTCAATGTTCCTGCCCTGTTTATCTCCATGCAGGCCGTGCTCAGCCTGTGAGTGCCCTATGCCCTGATGTCCCTGGAGGCACAGCCTCCTGATCCCCTCCATTCCTGTTTCTCGGGTAGTATAAATAACGTCCCAGGGTCCCTTGCGGGGTCGAGGAGGTCTTCTCACCTCGGTGGCTAAAGTAAAGGATGCTGACCTGGTGGCAGGTACGCAACGGGACGCACAACAGGAGTGGTTTTAGACTCGGGGGACGGGGTCACTCACGCTGTCCCCATCTATGAGGGCTTTGCCATGCCACATTCCATCATGCGGGTAGACATCGCGGGCCGGGACGTCTCTCGATATTTGAGGCTGCTGCTGCGCAAGGAAGGGGCTGACTTCCACACCTCAGCTGAGTTTGAGGTTGTCCGGACCATCAAAGAGGTGATAAAGGGCATGGGGATGTGGGCGTGGCTGGGGTTGGGGAGGTCAATACATGAAAGCAAGTGATGGTTGCAAGTGTCCCCGCTACAGTCTACCTAACAGTGTACTCTGCCCATACAGCGAGCCTGCTACCTGTCCATCAACCCACAGAAGGACGAGGCTCTTGAGACTGAGAAGGTGCAGTACACCCTTCCAGATGGCAGCACACTTGATGTAAGTGGCCAGGCCTGGTTCTAGTGTGGTAGCTCATGCTAACCAGGAGTGAAAGGGCTGGCTCCTCTGGAGAACCTGTGCTTCACTCTTCTTCGCCACAGGTGGGGCCTGCACGCTTCCGAGCCCCCGAGCTGCTCTTCCAGCCAGACCTGGTGGGGGATGAGAGTGAGGGACTCCACGAAGTCCTGGCCTTTGCCATCCACAAGTCTGACATGGACCTTCGCCGGACACTGTTCTCCAATATTGTGCTCTCAGGGGGCTCAACACTCTTTAAAGGTACTGTTGGAGAGATGACGGCCAGGCCAAAGGCCCAGGGCAGCTGACACCTGAGACCTCTCGCTCTCTGGGGCCAGCAGTGTGCCATTCCCATCACCTCTTTGGCAGTACTGAGTGAACTGGGTTTTGTGGTAGGAGAGATGTTTTTAATGTGTTGGTTTTTTAAAAGACTCAATTTAAAATTAAATTATGCCAGGCCTGGGGGCACACACCTGTCACTTCAGTACTCAGGAGACTCAGGCAAGAGGATCATAAGTCTGAGCCAAGCCTGGATTACACGGGATGAGACACTCTTAAAAAAAAAAAGTGAAAGAAACCAAAATAACAACCAAGCACTAAAATGAAGTTTTCCTTAGCATGGTGCGTTTGTAGCGGGTGCTCAGTTGAGGAGTCTTCAGGGAGGACACAGGGTCAGGTGGCACTGCATGGCTTAGGTTGCATTTTACGTCAGTCTCAGATGCTGTACCCGCCCACAGCCAGGGTACAGGAAGAGGGACGGCAGCAGCTAGTGGTCTAAAGGCCACCATGGCAAGGAGGTTGGCTGTGGTCCAGGCTTGGCCATCTTTGTATCCACAGGCTTTGGAGACAGGTTACTAAGTGAAGTAAAGAAGCTCGCCCCAAAGGATGTTAAAATCAAGGTGAGACTGGAAACTCTGGGGAGAGGGTGCTGGGTGGCACTGGCCTTCAGGGATATGGGAACCCCACTGCGCCTGCACCCGTGCCCGTGTTTACCATTCTCCACCCTACCCTACCATGCATGCTCTCGCTGCCTTGGGTTTGAGGGTGGTAGCTGTGTTTGCGGGACAGGTGGTTACACAACCATTTGCTCCCTTCTAGATCTCAGCTCCTCAGGAACGGCTGTACTCCACGTGGATTGGGTGAGATGGGGCTCAAGCAGAAGGGCTTAGGGAGAGACTCACCCAGGGGTCCGCACAAGCCAGGGAAAATGGATGAAGTAAAAGGATGGCGGTTGGCCCAGCCCACAGGTACCAAAGAATATTGTCTCTCCATCCTTACAGCGGCTCCATCCTCGCCTCCCTGGACACCTTTAAGAAGATGTGGGTATCCAAAAAGGAATATGAAGAAGATGGCTCCCGTGCGATTCATCGCAAAACCTTCTAATGCCCCAGGAGAGTGGACATATTGGGAGAGAGGGAGGAAAGGGGAGCCAGAGCCCTTGACCCCTTTTGGTCTGGGTTCATGTTGTAGGCCTAGGGTCCCCTGCATGCCCTGACCCCGGAGCAGGTGGCACAGTCATGCTCGCCTGTAGCCCCCTCCCCCTGTGCTCAACACACACACAGACATAGTAATGATGAGCTGCATGGATGGAAGTCCCAAGCTGGAGCATAGGAATTGAAGAATCCAACACTGAGTTGGTATGGACGACCCTCTCAGCAAGGCCACTTGGGCCTGTGGTTCCTTGCTCTGTGCTTGAAGCTCCGAGAGCAGACACTCATGCTCCTTTGTTCTGACAGCTCCCACCGGGGTGAGAGTCCCTGGGTCATTGGAGTGGGCTGAGGGAGCAGCCAGGAGCTCCCATTGGAGTGGTGAGGCACACTGGTGTGTTTCATGCCAATTTCCTCATCCTGGCTGACAGGGCTGCCTGGACCCTTGCACACCCGGTTTTGCTGGGCAAATATCCTAGACAGGACTAAGGAACAGTTCTCCATTCCCAGTGAGGGAATGTGGCCAAGGGTCAGAGCATCAAAGCCATGGGCAGCCACAGCTTGTGATCTGCCCCACTCCCTTTCAAAGCACTATATTGATTTGCTACCCTTTCCCCCTTTCCCTCAGCACCCTGGACAGTAAGGGATTATGGTCTTTATTTGCTGAGGGAAAGGAAAGCCACTTAATCAGGAGTCAGACCCAAAGGGTAGGCATGTCCTCACCTCCCTCAAGAAAGGCCAGGGCCCCACCTCCCTCTCCAGGGCTGAACAATAATTTAACACAGTTGCCTGAAAAACAATTCTTTTTATAAATTATTATAGTAATTATGGATAAAGCCCAATGTGTGGCTCTGATTCTTGTGGCTTTATGTGCTCTCATTTGCTCAACTCATCCCTGGGGACACTGATAGAAAGGACCAGAGGGAACTCAGCATGACACTGGCATAGTTCAGGAGCCCAAAGCTTCCAGTGGTTGGCAGGGCAACGGGACAAGTGAGGCCAGCCTCATTACCCACTTGCTGTGACCTGCTGGGGAGGCAGAGCCAGGCTGCCTTCCCCACATGTTCCTAGACGGGGCTGCCATGTGTGCCCCACATCTAACACAGGCCTGCAGAGGCACGCAGGTGCTGGCAGTGATGCAGACTTACCAGCCTAGGGCAGGATGAGAAGGGCAGCCTAGGAGTGGACAGGAGTTCACAGGAGGAAGCAGAACAACCAGGAAGTCCTGCAGGCAGTGAGAGCTCAACCAGTAGAGAAGTCTGCTTTTAGTACCTATTGCACAACATGGCTCTGAGCTGATGGAGAACAAAAGGGCTTTGCCCCAAATAGCATTCAGCTCGGAGGAGAAAGACACCAGCCATTCTGGAACAGTGTTGGGCTGACAGTGCTGGCTTGTAAGAGCCTGGGTCAGTCGGTGGTTAGGGAGAGGCCTTTGACAGTTGGCAGGGAAGGGTAAATTGGTCTGTGGCACAGTGACATAAACCAAAGAGGTCAGTTAGGCTAGCTAGCATGTCGAGGGTCTGGAGAAGGTGGTTTAGCTGTGTGCTAGGTGACAGTTTTCACTATGGAAGGATAGCAACCTGAGCCAAGTGTTGAAAGCTATAAGCCACAGTACTGATCAGGTATGTGTGCAGGGGATTCTGTGTGGTCACGTGGTCAAGCATAGTGTCAAAGTTTACACAGAAACCTTTCCTAAGGGACCCTGCAAGCCGGCCCTTGTGCAGGGTTCTGCTGGTGGCACTGGCTCCCAGCCACCTGTGTTTAGAACCTTACTGCTGAGTTCCTCCCTTCTCCCATGCACCCCACCTTGTCAAGTCTGTGTCTCCTGCAGTCCCTTTGCTACCTGTCCTTTCCATTAGGGCTACCCCAGCCTAGCTCATGACCCTGCTCCGTTCTGCCCACCCAGTGTGTTTGCTCTCATAATCTACTGTGCGGGTAACACCTCAAATCTGTAACGAGTTATAAGCCATACAATAAAATATTCATGAGTCCTTACTGATACGAGTAAATACAGCCATGGGGGAGGAAGAAACAGCACCTCTCTGTTCAGTGGAATTCCAGTTAATGTAGAATTCCACTTCCTGGGAAAACAGTAGCTGGTGTGATGCTGGCAGAATACACTTGAGGTCTGTTCCACTCCTGTGTCCCATCTTGCTTGCTAGCTCTGCTCCTGTTCTTTCCCCAGGAACCACCCCTTATACACATCCAAGTCATATTGTTTAAAACAAAGGCTTCCATAGCCCCCATATCCCTCAAGGATGGTCTGGTAAAGAGCTACAGCTAAAGGAGGAAGCAGCTAGACTAAGCTTGTGTTGTACTGAAGTTACAGGTATGAACTCCTGGTTATATTCTACTAATGCTGAAACACTCATCTGTGTACAAGCAAGCCAGGTTAGAATATATACATGGTTTCCTGCCTCTGCTTGGAGGGTCTAGAATTAGTGCCACCCAGGAACAATGAAAACAGCATCCAGGTCTGTCCTTCAGTTCCCTAAAGGGAAGCTCAAGATACACCTATGTCTTGTGGCACTGGAAAGAACTCAAGTGACCTATCTAAGCAACATGTGGGCCAAGTTGAAGCAGCCCCCAATGCTCCAATCTTTAATGTATTATAAACAATCCAATAAAATATTTGAGTCTTTAGTGATATGTGAGTAAGGGCTGGGGAGAAGGCGCAGTTGATAAAGTACTTGCTATGCACTTGAAGGTCTGAGTTCATGTGTAGGATACCTCCCCTTGAGGTGTCTGTATTGTCCCAAAACAATGACAATACAGGCTATTGCTTACTTTTGGCTGTCCCCAGTACTTGATGGTTAGGTCTTATTGCTGAGGATACTCACACATTGGTCACAGGACATGTAAAAATCAAACTGTAACTGACCAGGAAGCTTCCTGGCTAACTGACTGCACTAGAAAGTACTGTGGGGAGAGAAGTCTTAGCCAGCTGTGAACTGGAATGACTGGAATAGCAAGAGATGCGCATGGATGCAATAGTGACACCAATGGCAAGTAACCATCCACTTTCCTGACTGAAGAAATGCATGCCTGGGTGCTGCAAATCTATCCCAAGCACCCATGGCTGGGGAAACTCACTGACCCCAGGGGTGAACCTACTGCTACCATTTTGCAAAAAGGACAGTATCAAATTCTCTTCTGTCTACCCATAGATTAGTACAGCTCTCAGACCTCAACCGAGAAGTTAGTTTGTACAGTGGGTGATGGTTAAGACAAAGTCCCTAAGTGACTACAGTGCTAAGCCACAGATGACATCTATTTACTACTCTCCATCCCCAAGACTCACTGACTACCAGGGAAGAGGGGCAGAAAGTTTGTAAGAGCCAGAAGTTGGGAAGGACTAAATGTCCCAGTGTCTTCTGAATGTGACAGGACCAGTGCGCTTGGGAACTCCCAGCAACTCTGCCTGCACAAGATTAGGCCGGTCAACATTCGGGCGTGATGTGGAAACATCATTCGGACTGGACAGCTGATGACCTGGGGCAGGGGGAAGAGTCTGTGTTCTTTACCTTACTGATAGGTTAACTGTGTTCCAGTCGATAGCACAAATTGGAGTCGGGTTGGTTTCTAAAATTTTAAATTTAAAAACCACTGACAATGTCAAAAGACTGAGTAAGACAGGAATTGCCCCAGACATCACAATGGTCGATAATATGACTGAACTGGATGGACCCCTTGATGGAAAAGACACTGAAGAGCTGGGTGTGGTGACACAGACCTGTAAATTCCAGCAACCAGGAGGCTGACACACTGTTCTGAGTTTGAGGCCAGCCTGGGCTACACAGTGCTCTCTCTCTCCTCTCCTCTCTCTCTCTCTCTCACACACACACACACACACACACATGTCTAATGAACATTTAGGAAAACTTCCTGTCTAAGGATTAGGTGATTGAAATGTATAAACTACCTTCCTGATTTTTGATAGTCATATTGAAGGGATTAAGTACAGTCTATAAGATAGAACAAAAGAATGGCTCAGTGGGTAAAGACACCACACAAGCTTGATGTTCTGAACTAATCTTTCAAATTCATATAAAGGTGTAAGGCCAAAACCAACTTCACAAAGTTACCTTCTGACTACCATGTGTATACAGTGACTCATGTGCCCACAAACACTGCACATGCATGCATGCATGCACACAGAATATTACAACAAAAACAAAAATACACATCAGGTATGGTGGCAACATGGCTTTAATCCTAGCACTCAGGAGAGGCAGGTGGATCTCTGAGTTTGAGCCAGCCTGGTCTACACAGGGAGTTCTAGACCATCAGTTATATGATGAGACCCTGTCTCAAAACAAAAAACCATACTACACCTGTATGACAGAGCACCAGATGGGCAATTTCCAAGGGGTTCTAGAAATGTTTATTCCTGAACCTGAAGATAATGTAATAGTCTGTATGTTTCTTTCTTGTCAATAGACAAACCCTCTTTGATGCAGAACCTGAAATTTAGCCCTCTTGGTCAGAACAGTTCCTTCTTATCCCAAATAGTCCAAGGAGGTACAGGAGCTCCTCAAGTCCACGTGACTAGCCTAGTGTAGTTCTCAGCTGTAGCTGCAGACTAGAAGCACCTGGGAACTCTGCTCCGCAAGGTCCACCCCAGGGAGTATGCTTCAGTGATCTAGTATGGCCTGGATCCTAACATTTGTAGATCTTCAGGTGATTTCAAAGTTCAGCTAAATCAAAGACCTATAGACTCAGGAATTTAGTAGTCTGTTTTAGTTTCTTATTGCTGCTATAAAAAGTTAATCCCAAATGTAGTGACTTAGAATGTAAATCTATGGGGCTAGAAAGATGGCTCAGTGGTTAAGAGCATTGCCTGCTCTTCCAAAGGTCCTGAGTTCAATTCCCGGCAACCACATGGTGGCTCACAACCATCTGTAAGGGAGGTCTGATGCCCTCTTCTGGCCTGCAGACATACAAACAGAATATTGTATACATAATAAATAAATAAATGGGTTAAAAAAAAAAAAGAATGTAAATCTATTATCTTACATATCAGCTCAACATGGGTCTCACTGGGCTAAAATCAAAGCACCCACAGGCCTTCATATCTGGAGACTAGATAATCACTCCTGCCTTCCTTTTAGAGACCACTTGCATTCTTGGCTCAAGACCTCTTCCCTGTGTTGAATCAGCATCATTAGGTCTCCCATCCTCTTACACCTGTATAATCCAAAATCTAATTTTTAAGATATTTATTTTAGTGTGCATGTATGCCACAGCACATGTGTGGAGGACAGAGGAAAAACTAATGAAGCTGGTTCCCTCCTTCTACCATGTGGGTCCCAGGGATTGAACTCGGGTCCTGGGCAGCTGGTATACATTACCTGCTGAACCTAAAAGATGGACAGTCAGTTGTCCCTAGTTCTAGGGTCAGCAAACTCAATTCCACCTACAACCTTAATTTCTGCTTGCTCTGTGACTTAATGTACATTCAGTCATTGGGGCTTAAGATGTGGACATCTTGAGAGGATTATTGTTCTGCCCACCACAGCCTGTAAATGTCCTGGAGACTTTTCTTTCTGTACTGGTTACAATCCTTAAAAGAAAAACAGCAAGGAGGATTTGGAAATGAGAAGCCAGGAGAACACTGTAAAAACAAAAACATCAAGACCCAAGTAAGGTCCAAATATTGCCATTGCTCACCCTTTAAAATCTCGCTTGATTTTTCCTCCTCTATCCTTACATATAAAACATAAAATGTAAAATAAAAATCTAACAACTCAGCTAGGTTCTGGTGGCGCACACCTTTAATTCCAGCACTAGGGAGGCAGAAGCAGGAGGACCTCTGTGAACTCAAGGTCATCCTGGTCTACAAGAACTAGTACCAGGACAGGTGCCAAAGCTACACAGAGAAACCTTGTCTCAAAAAACAAACAAACAAACAAATAAATCTAACAACTCCATACTGGTTTTACATTCTAAGTAGATGTCAAGCCAGTATTAAGAGACAGCTGATCACAATATAAAAATATCTATGGAAGCTGGGCAGTAGTGGTGATGCACAACTTTAATCCCAGCACTCAGGAGGCAGAGGCAGGCAGGTCTCTGTGAGTTTGGGGCCGGCCTGATCTAGAGTCCCAGGACAGCAAAGACTACACAGAGAAACCCTGTCTCAAACAAAACAAAAACAAAAACTACAGAAAGACTAGCCACCTATGGGAGGAGCCAATACAACAGCTACTTTATTGGAGGGAAGTTTTCCATCACATTCTGAAAAGTTAATGCAGGGTTCAGTGGGCCAGTTGGTGGGGCACCAGCTTATAATGGGTTCCACAGCTTGGGCACCGCTGAGTCTCGCCTTTGTGCAGCCAAAACCAGATGACGGTACAGTTGTCCTCTTCACCTGAAAGGGAAAGAGTGGTTGACAGCCATCCAGCTCCAGCGTCTCTTCCCTACAGACACTTCAGAGACAAAACTGCAGTTGACTCAAGAGATCACTCACTGCAAGCTCTGCTCTTTCAAATGAAACAACGGACGGAGTTTACCTATGAGTGAAATAACCTTGTATCAGGGTCACTGGAGGTTCTCACAATTCCATTCTCTATGGAGAATCCCAAAGCAGCAGGAGCAGCACTGATCTGAATCCTTAGTGCCTGGCATACAACTTGTTTTATATATATTTTATATTTATATTATATTAGTATAAATAAATAATCTGGGTTGGAAAGATGGTTCAACAATTAAGAGCATGGATTGCTCTTCCAGAGAACCTGAGTTCAATTCCCAGCATCCACATCGGTGGCTCACAACCTTGCGTGTAACTACAGCCCCAGGGGCATCTGACTCCGGTGGCCTCTCACACTCACTGAGGATCAGGACAGTCAGAACCCTTACAACAGTGTTCATGAGTATTTCTATGCACATACAGTCAGTCACATGCATGTATCTGAAGCGATTTACAGGCATTCTGTGTAGCAGGCCATAAACAAACAGGCCAGAAACCAAAGGCAAGGTACTTACAGATGCAGCCCACTATCCGCTTGTTGGTGATGGACGGGACTAAATTAGGATCTTCCTTGGTGCCCGAAGCTGCCTTCGGAGGTAGAATATTATATGGATCCTGAAAAAGACAAGAATGGACTAATAATGACAGACATCCTCGGCCACTACACTGCAAAGGGGCTGTTCCTACAAGTCGAGTTTCCGGGACCAAATGCCGGCCGATAGCAGACTCCTCTGATCCCGCCCAAGTCCAAGGGCTCCAGAGGACACCGAGAATTCTTCCTCACCAGTCCCTTCTCTGAGGCTATCATGATCTCCCTCTCCAACCCTGTAGCCTGCTCCTCATCAGTAGGAACACCACCTGAAAGAAGAAAAATGAATTATGTCAGTAATTCATGATAGGACCACGATGAATACACGCGAAAATGACCGACACGGGAGAGGTGACATTGTAAGCTTCTTTGGTGGGCTCCCAAGTTACCCATTTCCACAGCCCCCTAAGCCCACTGAGTCATGACTCCCAACGCCTTATGGGACGTTTTCCCCACCAACCGCCAAAGCTTGTTTCTAAAATCAAATCAATGAGAGCGTACCGGCTGGAGGTGGGCAAGGAATCTGGATGTCGGTCCAGTCCTTTCTCATCCCTCCAACCGTCCCTGCCTTCCAAGGTCACCCGGCACCTTTCAGTCAGGGCATTTTAGAAGCGATCAATCGGGTGGGCGGCCGAAATCACAGCCAGACCGCGCGGAGCGCAGGTTCCCGGAACGCAAGGTGGTCCACGGGGCCAGGACGAGCTCAAAGGCCCACCCCGCTCGACCACGCCGTCACCACCCCCGAGGCCACCGACACCGACCTGGCGCGCCCAGCTCCCCACGTACCTCCAGAAGCCATGGAGCGCGTCGCAACCGCGCCATGGGGCCCGCGGGCCCTCAGGGCCTGAGCCGCCAGAGCGCCCACTCCGCGAAGTAACCTTGAAGCCATCTCGCCGGAGACAACTAGATGCACTTCCGGGAACAGGCTCGGCAAAACAGACGGGACTTCCGGTGACGGGCGTCTGTCAACGTCCAGTCAGTCTTCCGCTTCCTCCCCCAGCCTGCCCAAGAAACTAAGGTAGGTGCTGCGCATGAGCAGCTCGGCCTCTTCGCCCGCCGCTCAGACTCCCTCAGCCTCGGAGGCGTGGCATCAGTCACCATGACAGCTAGCGAGCTCCTTTCGGTTTTGTGGCTGTTCCGCTTGCCTGCTCGCGCATGTGTCCCAGCCACATAGGGGTTCCTGTGGTGGTCGGGCTGTTGGAAGCTTCAGTCCCCCTCAGTCGGGGACTTGCTGCACCACAAATGATATATGTGTGTTAATCCGCGGGTTCGGGTCTTCAGGCAGAACATTAGCCATCACCAACTTGCTACGTTGTTCCACCCTGTCAGAATTTGGCAGGACTTACCCACAGTCTTGGCCTCAATTTCTTTTTCTTTTGTTTGTTGTTTTGTTTTGTTTTTTGTTTTTTATTTTTTGGCAGGGTACAGTCGGCCATGACTGACCTGGAACTCGCTTTGTACATTAAGACTGGTCTCGAGCTCACAGACATCTGGCTACCTCTGCCGGGATTAAAGGCTCAATCTCCTCCTACAGTAGTGTCCACTGGCGGTGATGGTGTTGGCCCCAGGGATGGGGATGCAGGGCACCTCCTGGTGGCCATTCTGCGAGGTTATGGACCAATGAGGAGGATTCTAGGAGGAGGGAGAAGGAAACTTAATAATGCAAACAGAAATCACAATAGGTACGGAGGCCAGAGGCCTCTAATTTAAACAGAAAACATCTTCCATTGCTCTCCATTGCACACAGGTAAAGGGTGAAAACTCATGGCAGGACAACTAGAGGACTTGCAGACACTGGCCACGTCATGGACCGAGCATTGTGTTCACGTTGTGGAATATTCCTAACCCACTCTGCTTCCCTAACTGTGCTCCGGTGATGGAGCACGGGTATCTTACAGCGGCCTGGCATGTAATAGTATCAAATAACTTTTAGTAAATCTGGCCGCTTAGACCAAATATAATGCTTACAGGTCAGTTTGAGGAAAACTACAAAGGACGTTTGTAGTTTCTGGGCGTTGTCATCTGGCCCCTGTACGTTATTTTCTAAAGGAGCTAGTAAGCATTCCTTTAGGGGGAGCTAACCTGGTCTGTGGATTCTGCCACCAAGAAAAAAAATAGTCTCTATTCTGAGGCCCCACATTTCTTGAACTTGTTTGAAAATAGTTTCACTTTGCATGGTTTCCATTGTTCCTTTCTTACCTCCACTACAGTCATCAGATTAAACTGAAAAAAAAAATCCTTGGTTCAAGAAATATTTTTCCCATGGACCTATTATTGCTTTGTACCTGTATTAGATGTTTGGTGAAGGGAAGATAAAACAATCAGCCCCATCAGCTAGCTCATCCACCTTTTCTCCTTTTGGTAACAATCAAGAAAATTAATACCAGTCGGGTGGTAGTGGCACATGCCTTTAATCCCAGCACACGGGAGGCAGATCTCTGTGAGTTCAAGGTCAGCCTGGTCTACGTAGTGAGATCCAGGAGAGCCAGGGCTGTTACACAGAGGAACCCTGTCTCGAAAAACAAACAAATAAAAAAATAAAGAAATATAGATAGAAAGGAAGGAAGGAAGGAAGAAAGGAAAACTAGTACTAGGTTAGTATTTCTTGTATTCCATCAAATGCAAATTTCAGAATACATTCTTTGGAGACAGGATTTGATCAAGGAAATCCTTCATTTGAGAATCATTCTCTTGAATATACATGCTACCACATCTAAAGGTTTGATTAGGCCTGCAACAAAGAATCCTGTTTAATTTACTTGTATTTGAAGCCAGAGTTCTCCAATCTTGACCACAGACCCTTTCCCAGTGCATATTTATCTATTAACCGGTTCCTTAGCAAGCTAGTGATTGCTCGGTTCTGATGCAAGTCCCCAATGTTAAATGGGGTGTTCTAAGCTATAAGGTGGAAATTTAAACTTTATTTTGTATTCCTGAAGATACGTGAGCACACACATATGCCACAGTATGCTTGTGGCAGTCAGAGCGTAATATCTGTGGACTCAGTTATTTCCTTCAAACTGTTCATGCCAGGGCTTGAACTCTGGTCCCTAGGCCTGTGTAGCAACTACTGTTCATTACCCACTAAACCATTCTGCTGAATGAGAATGGCCCTCATAAGCTCATAGGTAAAATACTTGGTCCCCATTTGGTGGAACTGTTTGGGAAGGACTAGAAGGGGTAGACTTGTTGGGGATGTGTCACTGGTGGTGGGCTGTGAGATTTCAAAAGACTCCATTTCCAGTTAGCTCTGTCTCTCCAGCTCCTACTCTCAGATCATGGTGTGAGCTCTCTGCTGTTCCTGCTGCCATGCCTTTGCTCCATCATGGATTCTAACCTCTGAAACTGTAAGTGACTTAACACTTTTATAAGTTGTCTTGGTCGTTGTGTTTATCACAGCATTAGAGAGGTATCTAACGCATACTTGTTCCTCACTCTCACAGGTTTCCCTAAAAGTAGGAGAATTTTGTCAGGATTTGTTGGGTTCAAGAAAATCTGACTCTCATTCTGGTCACCAAGATTGGATGTGTGGATGCTGGGAAATGACTCTGTTAATAAAATGTAACCATGGGACCCTGAATTTGAGCTCCAGTGCCCACATAAAGCTGGGTCCAGCAGCCTATTCCTGTAATACTAACATTGGGAAACAGAGGCAGCAAGATCCTGGGGACTGACTGAACAGCCACTCTAGCCAAAATGGTGAGCTCCATGATTGGTGAGATACACTGCTGCAAAAAAATAACAGGGAGAACAATCAAGGGCATCATGACGTCAACCTCTGGCCTCCATATGCATGTGAATATATATATATATATGCACCCACAGAACACACACACACACAGATTGTGTACAAAACACCAGTTTCAGGACCAGGTTGTAGGGTGTTCCCATTCACTCCTGCCTCCAGCTCTATCCACCCTCCACTGACATTTCTGCCCCTTGGAGAACAATCTGCAACTCCTGTTCCATCAGTGTCTTGGTCAAAACAATCAATTTTTATTGAATAGTATTTCTTACCTTATAAGGTAATTTTTAGTTGTCTTAGTGTTCTATTTCTGTGAAGAGATAGCATGACCATGGCAACGCTTATAAAAGAAAGCACTTAATTGGGGCTTGCTTACAGTTTCAGAGGTTTAGTCCATATTCATAATAAAAGCCAAGAACAGGTGGCATGCAGCCAGGCATGGTGCTGGAGAAGTAGCTTGAGAGTTCTACCTCTGGATCCACAGCCTTCAGCTTTTAAAACCTTAAAGTTCACCCCAGTAACACACTTTCTCCAACAAGGCCACACCTACTCCAGCAAAGCCACACCTCCTAATCCCTGTCAAATAGAGTCACCCTCTAATGACCAAGCCTTAAACTATATGAGCCTATGGGGACCATTCTATTTCAAACCACCACAGTGTTCAAAATAAAAGCACATTGTAATAAATCACATAACACAAATATGTAAGGAAAAAGTTGGCAATTTGGCATTTATTCTTTGGGCCTCCCCTTCCAAGCCAAACTTTCTCAGCCTCAGCACAATTAACAATTTGGGTCAGGAAAGGATTTGAAGCAGTGGGAGCTGAGGTTGTCCTTCGGGTATTGTGGGACTTGGAAGCTCTGCCTCCTAGCATTCTCCAGGGTAACAACCAAAGCCTCTTCAGTCAGTGCCCTGTGTTATATATACCCTGGGGGTCAACATCACCTCTGGCTAAAAGTCATAGGTTCCAGTCTTACGTAAATATATGCAAAGAGTCGGTATAAAGAAGAAATACACGAAATGTATTTGCTTGTGAGGTAAAAATACAAGTGAGTGGGCTGGAGAGATGGCTCAGAGGTTAAGAGCATTGCCTGCTCTTCCAAAGG
>LOJH01037068.1:2862-14357 GCA_001685095.1 Ellobius talpinus | reverse complement strand
TTCTTTCTTTCTTTCTTTCTTTCTTTCTTTCTTTCTTTCTTTCTTTTTTCCTTCTTCCTTTCTTTCTTTCTTTTGTGATGTGTTCTTGGATTCAGTTTGCCAGCATTTTATTGTGTATTTTCACATCAATGTTCAATAGGGAGATTGGTCTGTAATTCCCTTTCTTTGTAGAGTATTTTTGTGGTTTCAGTATCAGGTAACTATAGCCTCATGAAAAGAATTTGGCAATGTTCCTTCTATTTCTATTATGTGGAAAAATTTGAGGAATATAGATGTTAGCTCTTCTTTGAAGTTCTGGTAGAATTCTGCACTTAAATTATCCAGCCCTGGGATTTTTTTTCAGAGGCTTTTGATAACTGCTTCTATTTCCTTGCAGGTTATAGGTCTATTTACATTGTTAATCTGGTCTTGATTTAATTTTACTGTGTCTTACCTATCCATAAAACTGTCTATTTTTTTACATTTTCCAATTTTGTGGAGTACAAGTTTTTGTAGTATAACCTAAGGATTCTCAGAATTTCCTCCTTGTCTGTCGTTATGTCCTCCTTTTCATTTCTGATTTTGTTAATCTGAATGTTCTTTCTCTGTCTTTTGATTAACATAGATAAGGGCTTGTCTATCTTGTTGATTTTCTCAAAGAGCCAGCTCTTTATTTAATTGATTCTTTGTATTGTTTTCTTTGTTTCTATTTTATTGATTTCAGCCCTTAATTTATTTCCTGTCATCTACTCTTCCTGAGTCTGTTTCTTTTGGTTCTAGAGTTTTCAGGTGTGCTGTTAACTTACTAGTGTGAGCTTTCTCCACTTTCTTTATGTAAGCACTTAATGCTATGAATTTTCCTCTTATCATTGCTTTCATAGTGTCCCATAGGTTTGGGTATGCTGTGCCTTCATTTTTGTAGATTTCCTGGAAGTCTTTAATTTCTTTCTTTATTTAGTAGTAGTTCATTTGAGCACTGTTCAATTTCCATGACATTGTAGGGAAAAATGTAATATATTTGTTAGAATTTGACAAATTTTCTTCATATAAATAGTATAGTGATAATTTATTTGTGTTTTAAGAAATAAAGCTTGCCTGATGAGTAGAGAGTTGAGCTAAGCCAATAGAGGCAAGGGAGTGGTGGCACACACCTTTAATCTCAGGACTCAAGGGCACCCTGGTCTATACAAGATTGAATCTGTCTAAAAGAGAAATAGATCTCACACAAAAGTGATCCCAGCAATCGGAGGTCAGAAGCCTTTAATTTCAGCACTGAGGGAGAAAATACTGATATAAGGCCAGAGACAAGAGCAGGGCAGTCTTAGGTTTGGTGGAGAGCATTGAAGTTTGCAGTCACATTGGGGAGAAGATCACCCATTTGTTTATCTGAGTCATAATAGAGGTAATTGCTTTGATTTTGTGATCTTCAGCTCAGTCCCAATATCTGTCTCTGGGTTTTTATTATTTGTACAATAACATAGTACCACATAGAATTCCTATTACTAATATTCTAAGTATTTGTTTTATCACAGTCTGGCCATGTATTATACTATCCAGTATTTAGGTTTTGCCTACCTAGGATGTTTAGAATTCTTATCTAATTATCCATATGACTCGACACTAGTAGCAATTGTTGGGGGATTTGGTCTACAAAGCACATGGAGATCAGAATTATTACACTTTCTCAAACTTTAATATTTTGTAGTTACCTCAGTTGACAAATAATAGTTGTCTGTTTCTGGCTAAACTCTGTCACACCAAAATTTAGGTGTTGGTATCTTCTTTCCCAGTGTTCCAGAATAAGACAGCATTTGAGACAGAGCCTTTAAATATATAATTGGAGTAAGTAAGGTCCATTGGTGGGCTTTAATTCCTAAACCAATATGTATGCAACCATAACAAGATAAGGAGACAACAAGAACACACATACACATGGTATAGGGCATGTAAGGAAGAGGAAGAATCTGCCATCTACAAGTCAGGGAGAGAGACTTTTTTGTGAAAACAGACTAAATATTTTAGCCTACAAATAACTGAGAAAATAAACTTTTGTTGTTTAACTTGAACAACATGTTGTATTTTATATGAAAGACCTAGAGATTTAACAAAAATCAATTTTTAATATGGTGGGATTCACCATGAGGAAGACACTTAAATGTTGGAGAAGCTAACTACAGTTCCAATTAATGATTGGTAGCCCCAGACAACCTACAAAGGCATGATGGCTATGATTCAGATGTTGGAACTGTGACACTGGAACAGAGGGCATGATCTTAAGCACCTACTGTGTCATATAAAGCATCAAGTGTTAGCCCAAATTTATCATAGTTACTGAAATCCAGGTAGCTTCTTCCTGTGGGCTATGCCCTGTAGGCCAAGTCCTGTTGGCTGCATCTCTGAGAACTTATCAGAAATGCACTGCTTGGATATTTCTTTCTGTGACTTAATCAGAAGTTTGGTGGTTCACCCTAGCCAAGTGTGTCTCTGATGTGCTTTCCATGTGGACAACCATGATTCTCCTCTCCTTCTACCAACTTTCTGAGTAACCTCTACATCCAGAACATAGGTAGGTTATGTACCTCTCCCCTCCACAATTAAAGGCTTGTTATGTGACCATCAGTATAAAAAGGCAAATGGTCAAATCCTTATACATAGGGCTTGGTTTCAAAAGCCCATGTGTAGAACAAGTGGCTTACATTTACTCATTCTATGCCCAACATCCTCACAAACACAATAAGGAAAATACTGCCTAACTGTAAAGATCAGTACTGAGGTCAAATTAGCTAGTATATATTAACTCTTTAGAATGTAGCCAGAATGTTTTACCTGGGACTACATCTCAGCTGCCATTGATAGCAGTATATCTGCATCCTTTTCCTCATTCATGATATCTCATCTTGGGTTTTTATGCCACAATTTCAGTCCATCTCCACTTACTCTGTTGTTTATTTTATTTGGTTTTTAGACTGATAAATATTGAAGTTTCTCTACAATGTATCACTTCTTTTTAAAAAAAACTTATTTTTATCAATTCTTTGGGATTTCATATGATGCACCCCAATCCTGATCATTTCCCAGTCACTCCATATCTGCCCCTCACTATATAAAAATATTAATTAAAAACAAAACAATCAATCAAAACCCCCCTTCACTCCTCCATCTTTCCTGCCTCTCCAACACCTCTTCATTCATAATAATAACATTGGGAACTGTGGTTTATCACCCAGAATAACCTTTGATCCACTCAGCTTTAATTGCAAATGTTCTTTGTCATGAGTTTGTGGTATGGTTAAGGTCTCTGGCTTCTGGTACACCATCAATATTGGTCCCACACCAAAACTCCTCTAAGATATTCTGCTGCTGCCCTGTGTCATGGAGACCCTGTGGCTATGGTTCCACAGGGCCAGTCCCTTCATGCCCTCTCGCAGGTCATAGATGGGTAGATATTTTGGTGGGTCAACTCAATGCCCTGGATATGCATCTGAGTGGTAGTTGATTAGATCAATTTGGACCCCTGGGACTGTCCCACTCAAGTGAGGGGAAGGGTCAGCACTTCTATTCCCATGCCATCAGGGCCAGCTCTCCTACACCCATGGTGAGGGGTCAGGCCATCTCTCCCGAGTGTGGGGTCAACTCTCTATTGAGGTGCGGGGCTAGTTCTTCTGCTGCAGTGGACAACAAGGGCCAGGTTCAGCTCTCCTAGGGTCAGCCAAGGAGGTGTCAGCTCAATACAGTCCTCAGATTTCAACACACGTGGTTCTTATTGTCCCTGTGGTAACATGGGTCACAGAGATCAGCAAAGACCCTAGCTGCAACAGGACCATGGACCCAGACATGGCCTTCAGCAGTAGCACTGGTCCAGTTGTCACCATGGTCCTGGTGAGAGTGCAGGCCACATGGATCAATATGGCCTCGGTGGTAGCATGTCCCTCAGATACCAACATTGTCTCAGGTGGCTGACCATATCCCAGATGTCAGCATGGCCCTTAATGGCAACAGGAGCCAGGGAAATCAACTCAGTCCCTGGCTGGTGTGGGACCATGGAACCAGACAGGTCCCTTTCTATTCGGTTTTTGTTTTGTTTCTAATGAATGAATGCTTTACTTGTGCTGTTCAAACTGCCTCCAAAGCTCTTCCCATGTCACTTATGCAATGGTTAGTCATTTTTCCCAAACTGTAATTATTATCTCCACCAAGACATCTTCTATTCAGTCTCCATTCCTAGGTTTCACCCTGGCATCCTGCAGTTTCCTATGTAGCTGTTCTTAACACTGGCTACTGCAGGCTTCCTCATGCCCATAAGCTACATCCTTCCTCTTCTTGGACTCATAGATGACTGGCATGTCCCTGGTTACCATGTAAGTGGTTCAGGATATGTAACTGATTTCTCACTGATAGAAGCAGGCAGCAGAGCCACATTGCTTCGCCAGTTTGGCCTTGGCGACTCTTAGATTCAATCCTTAATCAGGTGTGCTACATTGACAGTTAAATGAGTCTCCAGAGAAGGACAGAATTATAAGATGAGGCAACTCTGGATAGAAGCCAGCTACCTGCCAGTGAAGAACAGTAAGTGTTGAAATCATGAAACTGCTGAAATTGGTGAATTGGACTTTGGTAATTATTGTATAATTTATTTGTACAGCTTTGGCATATATACAAATTATCAAAAATATATGCTTCATGATCATATTAAAATCATGATATTCAAATAATTTTATTGCATATGTGAATTGACAGATGGACTGTTGAGATGATCTTGAGTGTGAGAGGTACTCCTTGCCTTATATGTAATTTTGTTCCTCCTGGAATGTTTAAATTCAACCAATGATGAATTGAAGAGTTTAGGGACACATTAATGGAACTAATGTCCTTTGGGTTATTTGCATATGCTATCTCAATTACTGTAACTGTTTCTATGCTGTGTGACTTCCTCTGTTTTATAATGAAGGAAGACAAAGTGAGAAGTTCAATTATGTGAGCATGGTCATTCCTGAACTCTCTGTATCTGGATCTAATGAGTTAGAAGGTTCGTAGTGCTATCTTGAAATGTGTTTTCCAAGTCTGTGAAACCTGCCATTGACAACCTAGCTTCTTGTCCTTTTCAGAAATACACAGACTGTACTCAGAGTCTATGATTTTCTCTGAGAGGATCAGGACTTTCAAACTCCTAGAAGTAAGCATTTTTCATGGAGGAATTTATTTATTTTACTAAAATATTTTTATCACTCATAAGCATCTATTCTGAATTTTTTTACTTAATTTTTAATTTTATAAGATTTTTTTACATTGAATAAATGCCCAGTGCTTTTATTATGAGAGTGAGGAGCTTTTTTCCAATATTGGATAATTTTATGATTTAATCACAAACAAAATACAAGTGACTTGCTATCTTTTGAGGAGAACTCTGCTGACCTCTGCTTGCACACTTCTTATTAGTCTCCTTGGCAACAGGTAATCACTTGTTTCTCTTAAATAGATGACATGCTAACAAATATGCAATAGTGGTTTGATACTCCAGCCCAGAAAATCGCTGTGATGACAGCATAATAAATCTGGACACAAAAAGTTAATAGCCACATTAGTGACAGCCTAGCGTGACCACAAGAGCTCACAAAGGCTGAATTCTCTCCTCCTTTCCCTTCTCTTCGTGATCCTCAGTTCTCCCTCCAGTTAATGTCTCTTGTTCAGCTCATGCCTAACTGAAACCCTTCCAAAAGGAAACACACCTATTCTTAGCTCCTTTTTACCCATAAGAAAGGAAGTTCAATTTCTGTGGCATCAGGCAAATGATTGCATAATAAAATAATTTTGAAGATATCCAGTGTGATACAGATTTGTAATTTGAGCCCAATATATTTCCCTAAATACACTACATTAGGGAAAATTCCCCTGGTTGACTCCTGCCAAGGTCACTAGTTTCCACTAGACTCTTCCCTGTGTGCTGAGATTGGATAGCAGTTCTTTCATGGTGGGAGAGTCCCAGTTCCCTGTGGTAGAGCCAGAGATAGCTGAAGCAGTCTTAAAGAAACTCTCGCCTACAAATCACAATCTCAGGGAACCTAGACAACAATGAGGACCCTAAGAGAGACAAACATGGATCTAATCTACATGGGAAGTAGTAAAAGACAAGATCTCCTGAGCAAATTGGGAGGATAGGGACCATGAGAGAGGGTTGAAGGGGAGGGCATAAAATCTACCTCTTCTTTTGTTCTCAGTTCTACCTCCTAATCCTTCCAGATTGTTCTCAATATAATTTCCCAAATCAAATTCTGCTCTCTCGCCTTAACAGTATAATATAATCATCAGAAAAAAAACTGTCTCCTCTAAGATATCAAGAAGTCCAAAAAAGGGGGGGTAAGACTAGAGCATAATGTTGGTTAGACAAATATATGCACATTAGACAGTATTAGAAACTGATTCCATTATTTGTCAAGTCCTTCTAGTTTATCAAACAGTGGACTCAATTTTATGTATTCTACTTCCATTGAATCTTTGTAATATGCTTATTATGATCTGAATTTGCAGGCATTTAAGGTGTGCACTTATTTTTAAAGATTTTTGTCTAAGGTCATATAACTAGAAGTTGTCAGAATCAATGTAGAGTTGAAAGAGTTATTGAAAGTAAATGTATAATTTACTCCAAATTGCATTCAATGTTATTTCAGAATCCTTGGAAGGGTAACAGGTTAGTTTCTGAATAGCTCCAGGTCTCTGTTTCAAAGCATCTACAATGTTACTAATAATAAATGGAAGGAAGAATAATTAGAGTTAGCATAATGCTTCCAATGCACTAGATACATTCCTAAGCAAAAAAATATGAACAAAGGTTGTAATCATGGAATCTCATCCCCTCTCAGTCCCAGATCCACACTTGTAACACCTCAGTCCCAATTGTTTTACTATCTCTGTTTTCTCATTTATATGCTGAAGAATAATAGTATTGCATATCATATAAGATGATAATCAAACGAGATGAAGAAGCATCCCATACATGCTATCTGGACTGTTGATTGTTTTTATTGCTATTACATTTCCAATGATGTACTAGGTTTATATTTATCATGTAATTCATTCTTCAAAAATTATGCAAGACATAGTATTAGAGCATAATGGTCAATGTTGATTATCAATATGACAGTTCTACTATCACCTGGACACAAATTTCCAGTCATTTCTGTGAGGGCATATCTTGATTTGATTAACTGAGGTCAGAAGATTCACCATTAAAGTGAGGCCATCACTCCCCTCCCTGAGATTTGGTCCCTGACTGCACTAAATGGAGAATGTAAGTAAAGTACATGTGTTAATCATTTTCTGCTTTCTGGTCTAACAGGCAAAAGATAAATAATGCAGTTGCAAAAGAATGTGAGCTTAAAATATTTTCCTAAGTACTCTGAACAAGATTTGACTGGGCTCTGTTTCAAGCCCAGGCACTGTGTTTCCAAACCTGGCTTCCAGACAGATGTGTACATGACCCCTTGTAGACCATATAGATGGTTAGAAAAAAATCTACTTTTAGATTTATCATTATTTGTTTGTGTACATGTTAGTACAAACACACATATTCTAGGCAAGTGCATAGAGGTCAGAGTACAACTTTTGAGAGTTGGTTCTTTCTTCCTACCTTGAGGAAGGTTTTGTCTTGTTGCCACTATGCCTCATACTTGGCCAGTAGATCTTGTGAACGTCTATAAGACAATTCCCTTGTCTCCTTTCTCCAATACAATGTAAGAATGCCACCACATTCAGTCTTTTTTCTTAAACATGGGTTTCAAAGATGAAACATTAGTCATCAGATTCTGTGAGAACCCTTTTTTTCTAGTAAGTTACTGCAATGGCCCCATGTGTTTCTATTTTAAGTCAATTGTGCTCAGGAAAATCTTCCAACCACTTTATGTTAGTTATAGTTATTTCCAGCTTACATACTTTACTGACCTTTCTTTTACTTCCAATCAAGTGTTCAACTCTCTCTTTACCTGTAATATTCAAGAGATCTATGTCATTAAAAGTGATATATTTCCATTAGAAGGTTCAAATAATTTCAGCAAAATATGCAAAGCAAACATCCATGATTCAAAACAGGGAAAAGAATCTTTTGTGTATATTTGATGAAAAGTGTGTCTTTAAATTTAACTAATACATATTCAGTTTGAGATCAATATTTTTTTCTAATGGAAAATAACAGTGATATTCAAGAGGTAAGGCATACTCCTAGGGGTTTCTCTGGTCATTATATCCAAAAGTCCTGTTCTAAATCCTTTGCTGGGAGAGGATGGAACATGTATGGCCAGACTTCACCCTTTACTCTGCTCCTGATAGCACAGAAGTTCTGGCTTGGGGGCTCCCCGCCCCCTTCAAAAAAATAAGAATAAAAACACCATTACCATGCTCTGAGACTGCTTTTCAGGGAGCAGAAACTTTAGGGAGGTGGTGTGATGGCTGCAAACTTGTAACACAGCAACATGGACATTTTCAGTAAACAAATGTGTTTCAAATAACTATCACCGATGAGATTTCAGATTGTCTTCTGGTCTGAGTGTCACTTTATGTCCTGTTCTTCCTATGCTGGATCTGAAAATCATCCCATATTTTTCCCCCATTATCAATTATCACAAGCAGAAAATGTTTTTCTTTCCAGGGGGTGATGAAACATTGCTTTTCAGATTTCCTCAGAATAAACAGGGAGACACTGTCAGGAAAAAAGTTTGTTTTAAAAGAATGAATGTTTTTTGGACTTCATTTCTGAATCTGCTGCTGGAACCACTGGATGGGCTAAGGAGATCTTCTGATTTCTTTTCCAGCAAACTCAGAGCTGGTGGGATCTTAATGATGTTGTAGTTAAGTAGTAAAACAGTATTGGTACACTACAGCAAATTGTAAGATGTGGTATTAAATGTGCATAACATTAATTTCATATACATAATTATGTCAAAAGTGTGTAGGAGAACGATGACATAGAACAGTTTCCAGGCAGTCTCTGGGAACATGGAATGTCTTTGTTTTACCTCATTCCTAACCCTGCCTTCTATTACTCATGATCTATTTGAGGACATTTAAGAAACTTAAGAGTCTTTCTTGTGCACATGTCTCAATGATCACAGACAGCACTTACCCTTCTGTGGATCAGGATCTCATCCATCATAAACATTATGGTACCTCTTTATGGGTGGCTGAGAGAAATGTTCATTCTACTGTGTCTTTCATGTGACACACCTTTCCCCAATCTTTTCTTGCTGCCATTCTCTTCTCACTGAAAGCCTCCATAGAATAACTTGCACAGCTTTGGTAGCATTATCTCTTCCCTCCTAAAGTATAAACCTTTAAAAACAGATGTTACATTCTGTGCTTTTTAGAAATTTTTCTATGAACCCAGCAAAATTCTGTTCCCCAAGTGTTTATTGGATAGGGGTATAGCTTAATGGACAGCTTTATTAAAAAATAAGAATTTATGGTAAGAAGTTTGTCATTGCTACAGTCAAGGTTTACAAAATAGTCAATAGTTTCCACTAATTAAATTTGGTTAAGTTGGTTAAAGAACAGTTAATTTAGAAACAATAATACTAGAGTTTAACTGCCTATGATTCTTCTTCCTTGCTACTTAGTGTTTCAAGATCATATGACTAAGACCATTGACATTATTTTACATAGGTTGGGTGCAGTTAAGATTACTTCCAAGGAATTTCATAAAAATCAAATATGATTGTAAATATAATGGATCTAGAAAACATCATATTGAGTCGTGTAACCCAGATCCAGAAAGACAAATATCATATGTACTCACTCCTGAGTCTTTTATAGACATAAAGCAAAGAAAACCAGCCTGCAAATCACAATCCCAGAGAACTGAGAAAACAATGAGGACCCTAAGAGAGACATACATGGATCTAATCTACATGGGTAGTAGAAAAAGACAGAATCTCCTGAGCAAATTGGGAGTATGAGGACCGTGAGAGAGGGTTGAAGGGGAGGAGAGAGGAAGGAAGGGGAGCAGAGAAAAATGTATAGGTCAACCTGGTATCAGAAGATATTGTACACATAGTGCTGGTTTGAATAATATGCAAAAATCACAGCAGAGTCATGGAGACATGCACCAAGGTTCCAGAGAAAAACCTTCAAGATTAGGCATTATTATTGAAGATAACTCTTTGAAATTGTGATAGGGATCCTGAGGTGTAGCTTTTCACAACTGGTGCCTTATGGTGGGAGGAGAGGGACTCAGTTTTCTTTAAGGGGCTGACCATTGGGAGTATGACCATGCTTCAATGAGTATGTAGACAACACAAATTGGACTTGGTATTTTTTGTGTGTTTTTTTCTTCTTTTTTTGTATTTCTTCCATTTTTCTTTGAAGGAGGTCAAAAGGGATGGAGTGGATGGAACAGATATGACAGGAAAGTGAATGTGATCAGGACACATTATATGAAACTTACAAATAATAAATAGAAAATATTATATTTGAAAAAGAAAAGAAAAAATCAGATACTATTTGGTAGGATCAAATTATACACAGAGAGGTCTTCAAATGCCAATATGTGAAGTGTGGATAGTGATGTCTAAGTTACAGTGGAGTCCCCAGTATGTTGGAGATGCCAGGAATATGGAATATCTGCTGAGGAAATCTATAATCTTTCTGTGGAGTTCCAAAAGAGAGCCATTTGTGTAACAAATAGCAGGTCCATAGAGAAATGGCTGAACAAGGCTACCACGTGTCTAAAATATTAGCCATGAAATTATACAATTTAATGTTTTTTTTCTGGATAGTTTTGAATTCACTCTGGTGCAGTCTTGTATTGCTATCTATATTTTTCAGGGTTCTCTACAAGAATAGAGAAAATATTCCAGGTCATAAAGCAACAGTGCTCTCAAACTGGAGAGGCCAAGAACTGAGTAGCAGTGTGGTCCATGAGGCTGGATATCCCAGCAGTCCCAGTCTGGTGCTGAAGGCCTGGGTGATTCATGGAGAGCCCCTAAAGGTGTTTGTTCTAATACTGGTGAAGGAACAACACAGCATCAGGTTAGATGAAATTGCAAGAGAGAGAGAGAGACAGAGAGAGGGCAAACAGGCAAAACACAAATTTTCTTCTTCCATATTTCTTTTGTTAGGCTACCAGAAAGTACTACACAAATACATGGTAAGTCCTCCTGCTTCACATAATTTGAGCAAGAGAATTTCTCAGAGGAGTGCCAGGTTACTTATGTTTTGGTTGATTCCAGATGCAGTTGCATTGATAAATGAGATTAGCTATTGCACTTTCCTTCCATTGCTGCCCGTTAGAATGATTGGCCGGGTCAACAGAGTGAGATCCTAGACAGCCAAAGGTAAACAGAGAATCCCTGTCTCAAAAACCCAAAACTTAAAAGCAAAAATAGAAGAAATAAAGTAAAACAAAAAGCCACGTAAAGCTGGAAAATACACAAAGAGTCTGGTTTATGCATATTATTGTATTTCTTTGATTTTTGTGGGTTTTTTTTGAGACAGGGTTTCTTTGTAGCTTTGGAGCCTGTCCTGGAACTAGC
>LOJH01037067.1:0-14323 GCA_001685095.1 Ellobius talpinus | reverse complement strand
TAGTACAGTAGAAACTTTCTGGAACCTGGAGGGTTACCCTATTGAAGATTCCTAATTAATGGAAGATACAGAGCCTCAACCAACCATCTTTAGTAACCAGACTAGGCTCCAATTGGAGTCACTGGGGCACCAACCCAGGCTCAAAACTTTCCACCCAAGACTTTCCTGCCTATAAAATGTGCTGGGGCTATGGTGATTCAGAGCTTGTAGGAATGGCCAACCTATGACTGGTTTAACTGCATGCCCAAGATACTAGAGGGAGCTGTTGCCAGATCCAGCCTGGATGGACAGGAATCAGAAGCAAAACAGGTCAGAGAGCTAGAGTAGTACAAATCATAACTGACCAAATAAATAAAATAATTCTTTATGATGTTCTGCTATTCTGATAGGTTGATGTCTATCCCAATTGTCATCAGACAGTTTTCCTTTGGAAACTGATGGGATCAGAGCTGAGACCCACAGTCAAACATAGGTATAGCTCACGAACCCCACAGGAAATGGGGGGGGATTTTAGGAGGCAGAGGAGAAAGGAAACTAGGAGAACATGGCCTGCAGTATCAACTGAGCAGGGCTTATAGGGCTCACAGTCTGGAGGAACCACGGAACCTACATGTGTCTGTGCTAGTTCCTCTACATAAATACTGTGGTTGTTTATATTGAGGTTTTTGTGGGATTCCTAAAATTGGGAGGTGGAATGTCTCTGACATTTTTGCCTGCTCTTGGATCCCTTTTCTTCTACTGGTTCCTTTGTCAAGCCTTGATACGAGGGTTTGTGTCTAGTGTTACTGCATCTTCTTAAGCTGTGTTCAGTGACATCCCTGTGAGGTCTGCTCATTTTGGAAGGAAAACAGAGGAGCACTGGATCTGGGAGCTGCTGAAATTGAGGGTACTGGAAGGAGTAGATAGAGGGGAGGCTGTGATCACCATAAATAAATAAATTAAAGATAGGAAAAAAGAACAGCAAATACTAGCTTGTATTTTTACTGTTGATATTATTCTCATTAGTTTAAACCACTGTTTCATAAACTTTCATCTCATTACAATTAAAATGTCAGGGTTTGTGAAGATGGCTCCGTCAGTTAAGTGGTTGCTAAAGCACTTATCGCACAAGCAATCAGACCTGAATTTGGATTTCCCGGTAGACATATAAAAGACAGCATGATGACACAGCACTGGGAAGGGACAGGAAGAAAGGCATATCTCTACACTGCATTGGCTGGCTACCGTCATCTGAATCAGTAAGCCTCGGGTTCAGTTAGATACCTTGTCTCAAAATATAAAGTGAGGAGCAATTGAGGAAAACATTGACATTGAACTCTAGCCTCCAGGCTCATGCACACATACATTATGCATGCACATGTTCATGTATTCATCTGCATAAAGGCTTTCTCTCCTCCTGCACATGCAAGTAATAAAAGAAAATAATAAAAAATTCAAATTGTGTTGTCACTTATTTTCTTCTTATGAATGTTACATATACTGTAATAAACCCATTCTTTGAAACAATTCATAATAACATATACCTAGTGTGAGATGCTTCTCTGTATGCTGCGAAGGCATAAGTCATAAACAATCCCATACTGGCTCAGAATTATGATTAATAGAATAGTTATTTATTTAAAGGGGAAAACTTAAAGATCACTGTCCCAGACTACAGCCCTCTGCGCAATCAGGAAAGGGGCCTAGTCGCCGGAAGTGGAGCTGGAAGCCAGAGAGGGAGCAGAGGGCAGTTGCTGCTTTTTTAAAGAGAGAGACCACGCCCCAATTGGCTGGTATCTCAGCTGCTATCGGCTGAAGGAGCGGAAGGAGCTCCCGCAACAATGCTGTGAATATATTTTATTATCATTTGTTAAGAAAGAAGTTACGGCCTTTGGCAGGGCAGAAAAGAGCTAAATGGTAAAACTAAACTGAATGCTGGGTGAAAGAAGGCAGAGTCAGGGGACGCCATGTATCTGCTGAAGGAGAAAGACACTGGAACCTACCAGTAGGCCACAGTCTGGTGGTGATACACAGATTAATAGAAATTGGTTAACTTAAGTCATAAGAGCTAGCTATGCTTGAGTCATTGTCCAAACTGTTCTAATTAATATAGCTTTTGTGTGATTATTTCAGTCTGGGCCTCTAGGAAACTAAAGTGCAGTCTCTCAGTACATAATGACATATAATATTCAGCAACATACACCCACATAAAGTCTAAGAAAGCTTAAAAAAGAAAGCACTTCTAGACTCACAAAAGTGGGAATCAAGTGCAACTTCTTAGTAGGAACATTCTTTTTCCAGATAGGTCTGTTTGCTGGCAGCAAGGAGAGGCTTGGCTCCTTTATGTCAAGGCTTTCTGACTCAGCATCAACAGCAAAAACAGCATGGCTTCTTTAAGAGATCTCTTTCTGGTTCGTCCTGGCAGCCCAAAAAGATCTGGCTCTTTGCGGAGTTCCTGCACTTAAGTACGGATTATGAGCAGCATGTTACCAGTTGCTTAATGGAAAAATCAACCCATGGCATTCCTGGAGGTGGGGCACTGAGCATGGCTCGAGAGGCAGTGAATGTAGCTCTACCATGTTGGACAGGGTGGAGTCTACAGACAGGCAGGGGTGAGGAGTTGGTCCTAGCCATGCCTGCTTAGCATTTTTTTTTTAAAAAAAGGTGCTCCTGCTCAGAAAATTATTACAGATGCTCAATAAAGATAGAGTCAGATTAAAAAAAATATACCTCTGACTGGGTCACAAAGTGTTTAAAAATGTACATAGGCTTGGTAGAGAGAGGAAAAAGAAGATAGACAAGAGTACAGACAGTCATAGATTAAAGGAGTAAAGATAAAATAAATATAAAAATTAATAGAGTAAAAAAATAAGCTATGTAAAGATGGAAAATACAGAGTCTGAATTATGTATATTATTGTGTTTTCATGAATTTTTTGACTCCAGAGAGATATTTGATTCTGAGGACTCCCAAGATAAACTGACACATATATATATGTGTCACATATATATATATGTGTGACACATATATATATATATGATATCTGGACTTCAAAGACCTATGAAATATAGCATTTAAAATGTTTGAAGAACTTAGACTTTTCTTGACAGTGAGACATGTCTGCTTCTGGCAGCACTAATCACTTCAGAGAGGTTGATGGGTATTGAAGAAACTTGTTATGGACTTTGATTTCAATGTGACAAGGTTAGCTATCTGGGCAAGAAACTGCTCTTGTCTGGACTGCTTGATGGTATACTGTATAAACTGGACATTCAGAATCCACACAAAAGTGACTTCTGAACTTTCCAAAAGACAGAATGGCCCTGCAAGTTTCCTGCTTCAGAGAGAAAACTATCAGACATTTTTGCAGGACAGAGAAGAAAGTGATGGACAAACTGCCAATATAGGGTAAATAGCCTTTCAAATTTCCTGCTTCATGGAAAAGTCCACCAGAATCTATGGTCCTGTAGGCTGAAGATGGATGCCCCAATGTTACAGAAGAATTTTGGGTTATTTTTCAGGCAGCGGGATGTCTCTGTCAATTCTAGAGTTTTGAAAGTTGTTTACAATGTACTTCCAGTTTACTTATATAATATTATATCTTTCTGGTGTCTTTGATGGAGTTGAAGACAAATGGTTATAGTTTCCTTAATTATGATAAAAGATAACTTAGATATAAAACTTTAGACTCACAAAAATATTGCAACTATAATTCTTGCTTGATACCTGTTTTGTTATATGTGTAATTTTACTGTGTTAAAAATTAAAACCTTTCTTTTTATTTAGATAGAAAAGAGAAAATGATCTGGGATGCTCCTCTGTATGATGTGAATGTTTTGTTACCATTGATTAAAAAAGTAGTTTCTTTGGCCTATGGCAGGGCAGAATAAAAAAGTAGCTTCTTTGGCCTATGGCAGGGCAGAATAGAACTATCAGGAAAACTAAACTGAATGCTGGGAGAAAGAAGGCAGAGTCAGGAGACGCCATGTAGCTGCCAAAGGAGAAATATGCTGAAACTTATTGGTAGGCCACAGCTTTGTGGAGAGTCACGGATTAATAAAATAGGTTAATTTAAGATGTAAGAGCTAGCTAGAAATATGCTTGAGCCATGGCCAAACAGCGTTCTCTTTAATATAGTTTTGTGTGATTATTCAAGTTTGGTGGCTGAGAGACTAATTTACAGTCTCTGATTACATATACCTATAATATAGTGTTCTCTTAATAGCAATATTTTATTTTCATCTGATTTAATCTTCATTTCACTTTTTTTGTTCTAATTGTGTGTATGTGTGTGTATGTATGTGTATGTATACATGTTCTTGCTTTGCATAACACACTACATGTGTGTGGAAATTAGAGGACAGGTTTGGGGAATTAATTTTCTCTGTCTGAGAGTTCAGTGTATCAAACTCAGTTTTGCAAGACCCATATAACAATTCCCCTTTTTTGCTCAGTTATTATGGATGTCCTGTCTTTAAATGATATTACAAATAGTTTCTGTTTTTCTTGTCTTGAACCCTTTTATTTGTCTGTCATGACAACATTGTTTGCTTTAGGGGTAGCAATAAGAATTATGTATTTAAGTCAAGAAAAACATACTATTTCTTTGTTTATTAATAAAAATGCCAAAGGGGAATCCAAAATCACCTTAAATATGCTTGCTTTTTTTAAGCCAGTGTAAAAATAAACCTGATTTAATTCTGCAACTGATGTTGACAGATACATTTATATTACCTATTTATTGCATTTAACACTTAGTTTTGTAATGGTCTTTCAATATTTCATAACTTTTTAATTAGTATTTATTGCTTGTTAGATTAAAATAAATAGAACTGAATCAGACCAACAAAGGAAATTAATTCAGTTTCTTTAGAAAGCCTTGATGCCATATGACAGGGCATGTAGACCATCAGGGTCTGCCCTTTCCTCTGCTGTTTAACGTCCAACAAGTTTGTTTCTAGGACAGTTCTAATAAATAAAAAGTAACTGGCTTAAAAACAGAAATTAGCAGATTGAAGGGACCCATGACTGTCATTTCAGCCTTGAGGAATTGAAACCATTCTGGACTGTAGTGAGTTCAAACTCAACCTAGTCTAAACAGAAAAACCCTGATAAAATTTTTCAAGAAGAAAATATAGAAGGAATGGAGGGAGGGATGAAGGGAGGAAGGGAAGGAGGGTTTACATTATTACATTATTACAAAGGGAAGTATAATGGTAAGAGGAAGGAAGAAAGAAAGGAAAGAACCCTGGCAGCCAGGCAGGCATATATATTTTTGTTGGATTGTTTGGATGCTAGAGGAAAAGTTCCTGATAGGCTTTGAGCCCCAGAAATTTGTAGAGGGTCCATTCTGTCTTTTGCAATTGCAAGTAGTCTGTTCTAAAGCCTTGGCTTTCTCTGCTTAGATCTATTGAAGTTCAGTCTCCACAATGTGCTTTGTCTTCCCCTGTGTCTCTCTTCTTGGGGTTACATTCTTGAGAATGTCAATAACATGGAAACACTTTTAAAGCAGAGCTACCCTATGAATCAGGTATCAGTGATAACTCAGCGTAACTCCCATGTTATCAAAGCCAATGTCCAAAGCATTGTCTGATGGTCATGTGACTTGCTTACAATCAATAATAATCAAGTTGTGGAATTAGGCTAAGTATCTGTCAGTGGATGAGGAAAATGTGATATAAATAAATCATAACACAGTACGTAGTCAAGAAGAAAGAAATTTTATCTTTTCAAAAAAAATGGAGAAAACTTGCAATGCTTGTGTCAAATGAAATAAGCCATGAATAGATAGTCAATTTATAGAGGATTTTCCTCATAGGTATAAGCTGAAATCATAGAGAATGGGTGATGGGATGAGGGGAGTCTGAATAGAGGAGGGAGATCAAGAGGAGGAGGAAAGCAAAGAAGGACAACGAGAAGTATACATGATGTCAGTGTTAAACCCATGAATAAGATTACATTAATACAAACTAATATTTTATACAACTAACGCAGAGTATGACAAATAAAAAGGGCTAACCGCTGCTGTTGCATGACCAATTACATTATGACATCTATCTGAGTCTATAAACTTTGCCCTTTCTCTCTCTATTCTTCAGCTTAAAACAGCCACCAAGAACAATGTAAGAACAGATTTACATTATTAAGAGTAGTAAAATGTCACTTTTCCATCTTTACACAAAATACATTTTGATCTGAATTCTGTCTGCTGTACAGGATACTCTTTGAGTTTATGAGTAGCCTACATTCCTGTGTCTAGGTGCTTGTAATCATAGCTGGAGTTTTATTCAACCAGTCACCTCGAGACGTTTTCTCTACTATTCTATGTTATGTGGTTTAGTCGGTTTGGCTTGTTATCCCCTTATGGTCAGTGTTTAAAATAATACTAACGTTAATACTTACCTTTTAAAATTATTATTCTCTGATACAATTCAACCCACCTCCACTTCTCTCTCCTACCTTTCCTCACCCCCAGATCCACTTGCCCTCAGTCAGATTCCTTGCAGAAAAAAAGCAGGCCTTCCAGGGGTTGAAACCAGACATAGCATAAGATACAAGACTAGACACAAACCCTCAGGGCTGAAGGAAGGCAACCTAGTAGAAGGAAAAGGGACCTAAAAGTAGGCAAGAGAGCCAAAGACACCCACAGTGTGTGTTTCTCTTCAGTCTCTAGAGTGAAATAGTAATTTCTTATAAACCATAAGCATTTGCTTCTGCACTGGTAATTATATTTGCTTAATGTCTTATAATATTACTATTTGAAAAGGAATTATTATACATATATAACTGTAGTCTAAAAATGTTCAGCATGAATATATTTTAAATATTTTTAGTAAACATTTTATTAATAAATCACTGAATGATATAAAATATGGCATTGACTGAGCTAGGTAATTGTTTTATTTCATTGTCACTCAACATAGGCACACACAGAGTTGATAAATGTAAAACTAATAATTAATGCAATTATTCAGAGACTCCAACATAAAATGCACTTATAGATGAATAAAACTATGAGTAAGCTGGTGATGGCACTTTCTCAACCTTATTATTTTATTTAGGGAATGTATGTTTATGTTCAGAGCTGTAATTCTCTAGCATAAGACATCCTCTGTGCTATGGAGTTACATAGCTTGAATGGCAAAGGGAATGATAATTCTAATTATTTTACTTAAGAAATATAAATTAGAGTGAAATCTAAACTATAGAGAAATGGATTTATGCACCAAAATTTATACTCAAATTTCAATATGTAAAATATGTAAAAATTCAAATAATTTCACTAATGTTGGAAAGCTTGTTTAAAATATTTTAAAAAATCATTTATTCTTCATTACAGTTATGAAATCTCCTTCCAAGAGAATTTTTAATATTTTAAGTTAGAGTCTTAATAATAATTAATCACTTACGTTTCCTGTACCACAATGTGTTCTTTTTTTGGCTATCTATATGTGCCATCAAGCCACTGTGAAGGATATCTTAGTAATTCTAAGGTTGCTTACCCCAGATTCCCTATAATCGAAGCTGTTTAGACTTCACAAGGAAATGAATCAGTATTTAGGATGTTTCTATATCATGACAGTAAGATTGGTTCAAAAATGAAAAATTCAGACAATCAACCAGCTGTTTCATATACAAAATGCCAAACAGCTGGGTCTCCTGACTTGTTTTTCTCACTAACTTGATTGAAACAGCAGGGTTGATTGTGTTGTGCAAATATAGCCTCTGAGCAGGAAAATTAGGGAGTAAAAAATCTTGACTTTATTGTTGACTTTTAAAACCCCAGATTCAGTCTCGAAAGCTATAGAGTCAGCTACTTGAACAGACTGCTTTCCATTGTGTTCACAATTGACTCAGTAAGTTGTTTACAAAGGAACTCTGGAACTGCAAGAAGATGATTTTAATCACCAGAGTTATTACCATTTTTTTGTTCCTTGGTGACCTTCAAAGCATGCTTTTCCCAAGTCTAGGCAAATGTACTAAGGATTGCTTAGATCTTTATTAAAATCCCTTTCCACATACACACCAGTGATATGCCTCAAGAGATGGCCTTTTACTAGATAAATATTTGCACAGTGAAGTGAATGGCATAGTGCACTTTATTTCATTCCCCCAGATGAATGAGTAATATAAGCAGAGGCCATAGAGGCACGAAGTTTTTGTTATTCGTATATTTGATTGCATGCTTTTGCCACTTGCTGCTATGGGTTGCTTGCACATCTTACCCATACCACTTGAGAGATATTGGAAAGTATTAAAATGATAATTGGTACATTCATAACAAAAGTCAACAGGCTGTCAACTATCAACAGGAAGGCTCTAATGGGATAATGGGATGAACAAACTGCATACAGATGGAGAATAAGAGGAAGTATGAAGAAAATGAGAAGTATAAAGAAAAAGGTCTCTCACAAGAAATCAAGAGTATCCTTCAGTGGGAATAGAAGAACAATGTCTGTGTTAAAATGAGTGTTACATTCACAGGGAAGACTCAAAGGACTTAGAGTCTAAAACACTCTAAAGCAAAAAATTTTACAAATCATGTGTTTGGGTGTGGTGGCTGTAAATATATTTCTCTTTTCATTTTCCACTACAAGAAGAACAAGATTAGTATCATATACCAATTAAATATGTGACCTTCAGCAAGGAGAGGTTTAATTACCAAATTATATAATTAAATTTTGCTAATCAAGATGAAAACTAAAAATAAACTAGACTACCAGTAGGAAGGAATGAAAGAAGGAAGGAAGAAAAAGAAATAGAACACAAGGGAAAAGGGAGAAAGGGAACTTAATTACAGGTACTTTTTCCTGTGCTTTCCATACTTTAAATTTCTTCAAGCTTTCCTGCTGTGAAGGCAGCCATTGTTCTCAGGGGAGCTAATTATACTAAGAAGCCTGCCTTCCTGGTGGGCTCTAATAAGCACAGTTCATCCTAGAACTTTACCAGTGTGTGTCAAAGACCCACGACTGTGTGGGACTGATGCTAGGGGCAAGCAATAGAAAGCTGTGTAATGTAGCTGCAGTAAACACACACTCCATTACCAGGACACTAGTAAAATAGTACAGAGGCCTCAGGAACAGGAAGTCTGGTTTCATTAATGCTGAACCATAGGGGTCAAAGAACTAATGAAAGGGCTAAAGGGATAATGATCCTACCTATGATAAACACTGTTTACCATGTAGTCTTGAGCAGACTTCTGGGTTAGGAGTCACATGGAGGGGACCACGTTAGCCATCTGCTCACTGTACTAATGGCCATTTATTTCCCTGCTTGCTTAGTTACAAAGAACAGTGACTTAAATGGCAATGAAAAAGGCACACAATGCTATTCTTGGAGGAATTTAGAAAGAAAGAAAAAAAAATTAAAAAAATAGGGGAAGCATATAAAAATGGTTGCCTGTAAGTCTGCAGTTATAGCTTTATTAATCAATGTTTATGCCATTTTATCTCTTGAATTTTTAAATGCTCACCTGAATCAATGTCTCAAAGATGTTATCCATGAGTATGGATTAGGTTCTCATTGTATCTAATATATATTTAAAATAACAAGTAATGACATTCAAATGAATAATATTGTTATAATATTAAAGATTTTGTAGTCTTTGGATGAAACAGAATGCACAACATGAACACACCCAAACAGTAACCTGCTGTTTTATTCTTAAGATCTTGGCTTATATTATGAACTTATACTGTGATTGCTTTGCTCTTTAGGACAAAACTGTATCAGTTAGTATAGGAGGAGACTGCTTTTACATTTCTCAGTTGTCCTGACCTAAATAATAACACAGAAACTATATTAATTACAACACTGTTTGGCTAGTAGCTTAGGCATATTTCTAGCTAACTCTTACATTTTAAATTAACCCATTTCTATTAATCTGAGAATCACCATGAGACTGTGGCCTACTGGCAAGATTCTGGTTGGCAGCTGGAGTTTGGCATCCTTCTCCTTTTGCAGCTACATGACATCTCCCTGACTCTGCCTACTTTCTCTCTATATCTATGTTTGGATTTCCTGTCTGGCTTTACTCTACTAAGCCATTGGCTGAAACAGCTTCTTTAATAACCAATGGTAATAAAACATATTCATAGCATACAGAGGGGAATCCCACATTAAGTAGGAGACAGTGTTTATTGTATTGTTCCCACACTGAAGAAAACTTTCAAACATGATTTAAAAAGAAAGACTAAATCTATTCTAGAGTAGAAACTCATGGCTTCTCTTTGTTGCTTTGTGACTATTTCTTTTAAAGGAAACTGGCTGATTTTAATGGACAAATATAAAATATGCTAAAAGAACAAACAAAACACCCTTTTCAGTCCTTTATCAGTAAGTAATAAAGAAGACGATTCAGTCAAACTTTATAACTCACACAGTAAGGGCAGAGATACACAGCTCCCTTTGGATAACAGCCTTGCTAGGCTTAGTTGTGAGCACATAGAAGATTGCTACCTTCTCTATACAGACACATCTATGCTCCGTGGGAAGATTCTTTGAAATTTTCCACTGGCAATTCCAAGAGCAGGCTTCATAATGACCTTATGGAAGCAGCCTGGTTTTCAACACATCCCTGTTGCTTCAATTGAGCGAAGTTGGCCAGCTGTAACAAATAGCACAGCAGTCCTTCTTTTCTCGTGTCCAATTCCAATCCATTCATCCCACTTGGGAGAAAAACTGTGATTTAGTTTCAGAATTTATAGCATGAAAGCAGATGTACTGCTCAAAGTCCATGGAACTGACAACAAAAATATCCCCACGATGTTTAGAGACAAAAGCTAGCTCTTTGTGAAATGAAATCAATTCTTTATAGACTGTCATTAAAAAAAAAACAATGTGTTACAAGACCAAAAGGAACAACACAGACAGACAGAGAGAAAAGTAAATCTACAAAGGAATGTGATAAAATAAGCACAGTCATGTAAAAATCAGATACACAATATATTTTTATTCCCTGCTACAGTTGTCTTTTAAAAAATAACATATGACTCATGAAAATTATGAAACCTCATGTGTGTTTACAGAGGTACCAGAATAAATATGTGGCATTGAAGTTGCAGACAGTCTCTGATTTCAATTATATATATATTATATATATATATATATATTATATATATATTAAACTTTATAGTAGCTATATTAATTAGCTAGAAATTCTAATTTGAGTTTTCTCTTTTTTTCTGGGTAAGGAAAATGATTCAATAGTCTGTTGTTGGTCTACAGCTCACAGTAAGTGAGTCATGAGGGTAAACATCTAATATTCTGCCATGTAAAATATTCTAGAGCAATTTTTAGAGCCAAGTTTTCAAAAAATTATATGACCTTGTGAGTACTTAACCAACAAAACAAAACAAAACAAATAAACAAGAACCAAATCTGTGACTGGAAAAATGGTTCACTTGGTAAGAGTGCTGGGTGCTATTTCTCAGGAGCTAGGTTGGATTCTCAGCACTATCAGGGCTGTTTATAATTATCTATGACTCCAGTTCTGTCTGCTGATGTGGTACAAAGATATTCATGAAGTCAGATCAACTATAAAATTAATGTCTTAAAAATATTAGGCAATTCTGTCTAACATTTGTATAATCTAAATATCCTGAAAAAATTTTAAAATGAGGAAGGCTATGTGACAATATTTGTTTACTTAGTACAGTCTAAAGAGTGCGGTGGCCACGGCATGGCAGTAGTCCCATTTGTCGTCTAAAGCATTTTTGGCATATGTTTTCAGTTTTAGATAGGTTTTCAGGAGTATCTGTAATCTCCATTTACTATTCTAAAGATTATAGTAAAGAAGTTTGTTATATATGAAGATCCATCTTGCAAGAATCTTATAAAATAGTTCAAAATATGCGAAAAATCTCAACACACAGAAGTTGTAGTCAATGACTTTTATTTTCCTAGTAGGAATGCTATCACTGTGAAAGGATTGACCTTGATGATTTTGTGTGTGTGTTCAGAAGTTGTCTTTTAATATAGAGAAAATGTAACATCTAACATGAATTCGTGTTTTGTTTTAATATATAATACATATTATATGGTTCCTTCATATAATGGAAAAACAAAGAAAATAATTAAAGGTCAAATGTCAGATATGACCAAAAAGATTGGCAGCTTCTCTTGTTCTTATAAGACTTTCAAATTCCTGATTACCTGTTCTTCCTGTGAAGTCAAATATAAATCTGTGTCACTCAGAAATCAGTTCTGAAATATTTTCCTAAGATATTCTTGAGTGCCCTTTGTCATACTCCTTACAACTGGTACTTGTGTGTGCCACACAGCTGAAAGTTGATGGGTTTTATACACGGGGAAAATCACTCTGGTTCCTCACAATAGTTCTGTTCTTTCAAATCCTGGCTAAAACCTCTTCACCTGCTTAATGGCGTCACAGGATGCCTACAAAAGGAGAGTCTTTTAATCTGATTTAATTTCACAAGTGAAAGCAAAGGAAAATGCTGCTGTTAGGCAGGAGAGAAACAGAAAGAATCAATCTGGAAGTGAGTAATTATTGTTTACACCCTTATTCCCAGCCTTTGGGGGCCTACAGCAGGAGGACAGCCTGGACTAGAGAGTGAGATACCTTGCCTCAGAAACAAAAATAAAAGCTAAGGAAGAAAGCAAGCATACAAATTTGTGTAACATCTCATAGTCTGGATCCTGAATTAGAGACAAATTTAAAATTCACACATTTTTAAAATAAACAAAAGGTATTGAAACAAACAAATAGATCATGACCTAGCTTTAGGGTCTAACAGGTCCATCTTTATTCCTTGCCCTATGGAATAGCTAATGCTGTCAACTCATGCTGTTACAGTGCTTCCAAATCTTATTTCCTTATGTGGCAAAAGATACTTAGAGCTAATGGCCAAATGACCCCAGGTCTACCTGTACAACATGTGAATGGGAGTAATAATGCTTTACACAAGAATTAATTGATACCATTATAATGTTTTCTTCTTTCTTTAGTTCTCTCATTTTTTATTTTTCGTGTTGTGCATGTGTGCATCTGTGGGAATATGCTTGCTACTGAACATATGTGGAGATCACATCACAGGACAACTTATAGGAGTCATTTCTTTCCATCTACCTTCCAAGTGATAAAACACTGGTTTCCTGCCTGCCACCAGGTGTATCTAAAGAACCATCTTTCCTGGTCCCTGGTGTGATATCTTAGTAAGCTACAAATGCCTGTCCCTTCCGGTGTCCTTGGCATGTTTTGCGCAAGATAAATTATATAGGAATTCAATGATAGGAATATAATATATTATTCCAAATGATTTCCATCTATACTCAAACTCTTCTCTTTAGACATTGAGTTTATAGCCTGATATACATCACTCATGGCTTTAAAAGTTTTCTGTAAGGAAAATTTACATTCTGGCAAAACTCAACAAATTTCTCATTCCCTTCAGGAATTTTTGAGCTGCAGTTGAGCTGGTCCTCAAAAAGCACTGTCCATTGGTTTCTGACAGACATCTTTTGTCCCTAGGTCCCCTCACAGAAGTCATTCTAAGTCCTACACTGTTAAAACTATGTAGAAACTCCATCTGAAAGTCATTTTGTAAGGACTGAATCTGTATAGGAAAATGTACTCACCCCTGAACTTTACACACTAAAGTGAAAGGAGAAGAACCTCACAACTCCACCATATAAAAAAGAGTAGATTGTACCCTTAAACTATACTGCACTTTCCTAATGCGGTTTTGTAAAATCAGCCCAATTAGTTGTCCTCTCTTCTCTCCTCTCCTGTCCTCTCCTGTCCTTTCCTGTCCTCTCCTGTCCTCCCCTCTTCTCTCCTCTTCTTTTCTCTCCCTCCCTAGCAGTATTTTTCTTTAAAATATTTAACATTAAATCCTTGAAGGAGATAGTTTCTCTTTAAATTGTTCAACTCCTCTCCTTAAACTTAACTCTTATGCAAATCTCTGTGAGTATTATTAGCTATCTGGCAGAGAAGACACCACATTTCATTTTTGGATTGGTTCAGTTTGGCCTTGAAGTTTATTCCAATTCTATTCTATTTCAGAGACTAATGGAAGCTAAACCAGGGCACCATTCTCATTGCTCCAAGCAGTAAAAACAGTCCTGTCAATAATTATGATGAAGCCTTTCTTATAAAGTCAGGAGATCATAAATAACTGCTAGGTAACCTGCTAGACTTCTGTCACAGGGATCAGTTTTTGGTTAAATTATAGATGGAGTGCGTGTTTTTGTTTGTGTTTGTGTATTTGTGCGTGTGTGTGTGTGAGTGAGTGTGGGGGGCGGGAGCTGGATGGGTGTCTAGTGTATGAACATGGGTATGTTGTAACATGAGGGGCTGCTTGCTTGTTGGGGTTTCCGTCCCTCC
>LOJH01037066.1:0-15354 GCA_001685095.1 Ellobius talpinus | reverse complement strand
GGGGAATGGGAGGAGGGGAGGAGGTGGAAATTTTTAATAATAAAAAAAGATCTTAAAGTAGAAAAGCTCTCTGTGTGCAGGGGATTAAGGAGCACTCGGGAGATGTGTCTCTTAAACTGAGGTCACTAAGAATTATTTAGGTCAAGGGCAGTGAGCAATAAAGGCTGGCGGGATATTGCAACATTGTTCCTCTCATCCAAAACCGGTAGAAGTACAAAATTCTGGAAGGATACTTGTCAATATACCTCATGTGTATTAGACCTCTAATGCTATCATAAGAACATCTGAGATGCAGACAAATTTGCATGTGGATCCACATCCAAGGATGGTCTGCAAAGATAAGAGCTAAAGCTATTTTAAAAGCTCAGCCATGTGAGGTCATCGCATGCTGCTCCACTGAGACAGGCTTATAGCAGTTCCTTACTCTAAGCTCTTGACATCTGCAACACAATTTTTTTCTACTTAAGTCAAGTTATGCTATTTGACCGAACGACAAGTCTCAGAGGGAACAGAAAGTGTCCTTCCAAGTATTTAACAAAAACAAGCAAACAAAGAACACACGAGTGAGACGGTGTTGGGCTCTCTAATCCCCGGATTCTACTTGCTTTTTCTATGATTGCCATCTCTGTGTTCTGTTAGTCCATTAGAAAATGAGAAAAAAAGAAGAAAACCAGCCAGCCACATCAGAGCACACTGGAGCTGGCTGGTCCCCTGGGTCCTGGTTAGTGAAACTTCAAGGACATTAACAAAGGGAATGCAGCTGCCATCCAGATGTTATAAGAGAAGCTTACAGACCTCAAGGGCCCTGAACGTGGAAGGTGCAACTGATTTTGGCTGTGTTTCTCTCCTTATGGAAGGAAACCTGATTAATTCTGAAGTCCTGTGCTCTTCTTGGATCCCAGGTAGAGCAATCCTTTAACCACCAAACTTTAAAGAGAGATGCTGGATTTAAATGTAACAAATGTTCTAACTGACCCCAAATTCATTTGCACTTAATATCCTAGCACTTGTAAATTCATACATACTCTCATCCAAAGCCTGCTTTCTTTGTGCTTGGAAGCTTGAATAAACTATTTCATGTTTCATAATCACAGATTTCTTTTATGTGAGAGCATTGACTATCTGTTCTCTGCCGTGAGACTTATGTCTCCTGACGGAGTGCTAACACTTAATCCTTTCCACTGACTGGGAGCTTCACCACAGGAACTGCTCAGCCTTGAGGAATTCAAGTAGATATGGTAAACCTATTTCCTTAAGGAGGCTTTGACTGTCATTGGGTGACTCAAATATTGTTTACTTTTTCTTCTTGAGAGACCAGGAGCCTGGATCCTACAAAATCAAAGCCCTAGATGACAGCAGTGGAGCCTCAAGCAAAACGAATCCCAAACCAACAAAGCAGAAAGCAAGCATAGTAAGCATAGTAACTAACAATGGAATATGCTTGGTTATCATTTTTTATTTGCCTGGGAACTGTTATTAATTGCTTATTATAACACAACCTAAAGAAAGATAAACAATATCGAAACTGGGTTTGTTGTAACAAAGTTTCTCTTCTTTTAAGAAGTCATGGATGTCATGCAATTTTTACTTGTAGAGGAAAGACCATAAGTTGATTAATTTAGTGGTCACATTTACAAAGGAACCACAAGGCCCAGTGGAAGACCTCAGTGTTCTGTAAACTGGGCTCAGGTTTCTCAAGGATTTATTTTGTTTCACTGTAAATGAGCGGGTCCTTTGTTTGTAAGGGTGCGCATGTATGTGAGGGTGCACATATGTGTGTGCATGTGTATACATGCACAAACGGAGGTCAAAGGACACCTTAAGATGTCATCCTCAAAAACATCATCTGTCTCCTTTGAGATGGAGTTTCATTGGTCTGGAACTGACAAATTAGGCTGGACTGGCTGACCTCAGGGAGCCTCCTATTCCGAACACCCCAGCGCTTGGATTACAAACGTGTGCCACTACACATGGGCTAGGGGCCAAACATGCTGGCAAAGTAAGTTCTTCACCAACTGAGTATTACTGCCTGCCTCTCAAGGATTTCTTTATTCATTTTGTGTATTTACAAATTCTTACTAGACTCCAAGAGGCTCAGGATATAATGAGTAACCTAGGCTATTTAACCTATGAAGTATTGCAAATGGCATTTATAAGCTGAACTAGTTCCTAAAAAAAACTACCCATTAAAACCTGAGTTCTTGTAAGGAACTATTTTCTGTACAGAGAGCTAAGATTAACTGGACTGAAAACATAATTCATATGAAACTTTAAGTGCAAGCTGTTGAGCTGAGTAAGCAGTAGACTTTGACATCTGGAACAGATCATGTCTCAAAACCATGCCTGAATGCATGTATGCATTTCTCTGTGTGCTAACTATCCCGATCTGGCTTTAAACTACAAATTTAAAATCCATTCAAGTATCAAAACTTAATTCAAAGAAAACCAAATATGATAAAACTAGGAGGGTTGTCCCACCAAAGGACTGAAAACAGAACCTGGCCATATGGTAACATTAAACCTGTTAACATACTCTCTGTGAATTGAATTGTAGGCTGATGGACTCCTTGGTGCCTTGGTGGCAGAGGGACTTGATCTTAAAAACTATGTTCAGCTAATACAGGTGAATGGAAAAGGACTGTAGCTTCACTCCAAATAAGAGAATGATATTCAAGGGATAGAAGATGAGAGACATCAGGCCTGGCCTGGTAATGATGATAATATTGCAATTATCATCATTTTTATTATTGGTTACTGGTTTTTATTCTTCGTTAGCCTATTTGACCACTTATGGTCAGCATTTCAGCAATTTAAGAACATTTGAGTCTCACAAACTAGTATTAGTTTAGATCTCCATCTATCAATAAAATTATAAATTAAAACTTACCTTCTAAAATCAAGAAAAAGCAACCTATTTTTCCTAGAGTGTCTTCTCTCCTGATTCTAAACCCCAGCAATCAACCCTCCCTTTCTCCTTCCCATCATTCTCACTATTGTGTTGTTGTGACCACCCACTGGTAGGCACATGCTAAAAGCCTGCTAATAGTCTTTCCAGGCTCTCCGAACACAACCCATCCTCTTTAGCCCAGCCTGTATGGCCACACAGGATCAGTGCCTGCCTAGTTCATGCCTTTTCTCCTTTCTGAGTCTAATCACTGTGGTCTGTTTCCAGATGGTTTTTTGTCATATTTTTATATCATTCAATCTTTGGGGCTGTGTTGGCCACTGTATTTCTTGGGTATTTCTGTCACCAACTTCCCACATGTAGACCCCATAGGTACTGTCCTCGGGGAAGCTACTTCAGATCAGTCACAGCAGAGATGAAGTCAATCAAGGCCTCCATACTTTTTGTTCATTCCACTCCTTTATAATATTTAAAATTTTTGTCTTAGGTATAGAATTTATTTCCGTGTCTGTGGGGAGTGGAGGAAGCCCTGAGAAAATAAGTTCTGAGTGACCGTGCGCTGCTGACAGGGATGTAGCCATGTCAAGGACCTTAGCCTCAGACCCACAGGAAAGCGGCAAAGCCTTCCCCTGGAATGAGGCTCGGAGGATAAAAAACCTTGCTCTCTCTGTATGCAGATGTTGATAGTGTGTGCATGGAATGTCCATCATAGCTTCCTCCTTGTGGATATCTATGGCCTGAAGACTGCTCCCCTATAGAGATTGCTCCTACTAAGGTCAGCTAAACATGCCTCCTTGATCATCAGTATATAACAGTTCTGCTTCCTTGTTTATTTGCACATAACAGCCCACCTCCTTATTCAGCTGCACGCAATAACCCTGCTTTTCTGCCCAACTAAACATAATTAGTAAGCCATGCTTCTGGGTTGCTTCATTTCTCCATCAGAGAGCACAGCACACCTGAGCCCAGCTCTTCTTTGGGTCCGTGTCTTTACTTTCTTTCACTCTCTTGCCATCCCAAGACTGTGAAAGGATGGAGCACATTGCTAAGCAGGAAGATCTATTCCTCTAGTAGGCATGCCCTCCCACTCTATCAGCCTCTCCTGCCACCATCCTTCCCCAGTTTCCCTGAGTCAGTGTGCAGTAAGGTCTGGAAAATAAGTGGGATGTAAAAGCCCATTCATCTCCCTCCACAGCCTGCTTCAAGCGTCAGCCTTAATGTCATATACTTTAGCCATTCCTACTCAACCCACAACTTGTATTTTCTGGAATAAAAATTTAAAATTGCCTTGCTACCTCCTGTGCCCTTCATTCAGAATAGTCCTGATGGCTTAAGCCACTTACAAAATATTAATGAGAGGCACTGCTTTGTGTTCTGGAGAGATGTTTCTGTCACATCTATTATACTGTCCTATACACTTTAAAAGCTCTCTTAGGCAAGAACAAATGAACTAAAAGTTAATCTCTCTTCGAATTCATGCTTTTGCAGCCATGTCACACTGACCATGGGCAAATGTGTTTTTAGAAGTAAAAACTTTAGTTGAGATGTGTGTGTCTGTGTGTGCATGCATGTGTGTGTTTGCATGCACATGTGTGTGTGTAAATGTGTGGTTTTAGTTTAAGACAGCAATGTTCTTTTATAATTTCCATCAAATTCTTATGAGGTTGTGCACATATCAGAATGTAAATAAATACATGGCTGGCCATGGAAGAGTCTTACTGACTCATTCCGAACTACTGATAAGATCAAGGCAAGAATAAAAATTTGGTCTAGGAGAATTTACTTTTATAATGTTTTGTAAAAACCTTTAAAGCTTTCTTTCTCATTCCTTCCTTCATTTTATTTTCTCAAAGATTAAATAAACAGATAAGACAGCTTACTTAAAGTAGAAACTGAAGTACTCAAAGAATTACCCAAAGTTACACTAACATCTAAAACGAACTAAAGTAATAATAGAGATCATTTAACCCAGTCCCAGTCTAACTACAAAATATTCAGTCACTCTGCTTTACAAAATTAAGTTACTGGGTGCTAGTTTTATGATCTTCCCCCCCATAACAATTTAAAGGAGTCTACTAGATGGGTGGAAATTCATGGAGAGTGTTCACTGAAGACAGAGGGTCTATTTATCTTTCCAGATGTGCTGACAGATCCTACAGCCACGAGAAGCACCTCTGTCAAGAATACAGAAACTCCACAGAGTCCCTTGATACCACAGTGATGTTTTTGCTTTTCTTGGACAACTTCCGTGCCTGGTTTCATAGTCTCCTGTGACTTCAGAGTAGGGTGTGGGATTCCCAGAGCCCTGCTCTCTGGGGAAGTCTAAGCTTCTCCTGTGCTTACAAGAACAAACTATTACAAGTCTGTTCTTGCAAGAGACTGGTGTGCCTCCTAAATACAAGCCACAACTTACTGAACACCTATTGTGGGCAGGTTACTTAATTTCTCTGAGCCTTAGATTCCTGAGATTAAAACGGGAGGATGTGAGGATTTAATGAATTAGTGTAACTCTGTGTCAAGACTGACTGGGTGTTTTGAGCAAATATCTGACTTGCTCTAGAAAATCTATCTGAAATTCTAATCCTATCAATACCTCTAGGTACATTTACTCACGTGTGTGTGCCTTGATAAACAGAGCTCCATTGAACAACATAATTTAGCACTATCGTGATTGTCTAGTTTTAACTCTCCTTCTAATGCCTTCCTGGCTCCCTTATCAAGCACTTGTTGACTTCTCTTCTTTAGGGCTGTGTTAGACAATTTTTTTAGATCCCCTAGAACACTTGTTCTTGAACTCTTGCTTCACCTGGAAGCTTCCCATTCCCCACGATGCTGCTTCAGAGGAAAGGTATACAATGCCATGTCTGGCAAGCGCTCTGGTGACCTAGATGCACCTGGCTTGAAAGCCGTTTGAAGACCACTGCTCCACAGAATATGGAAATTGCAATGAGTGTCCCACAAGGGTAACTGAGCAGAAAGGTTACCTCAATGTAGGTGTGAGTGCAGCCCATGTGGCTCTCCAGCTCCACGTGGGTAAAGTTGATATCTATTTTCTCTCCTTCAGGCTGTGTGATGAGATAGACACACTGTCTGTCGTGACTGAAGGGTCCAGACAAGGGAGGAAGCAGGAGCTCACCCTCCGTGCCTGTGTAGTTCCCACCACAGTGCAGATCCGCTGAGGAGAACATAGGAGGGAAGGGATGGTCATAGGGATGGCATTCCTCTGGCTGGATACATCAGGCTCAATTTTCAAAACTTTAGCTCACTCCTACGTTTAAATACCCCCTGCTGTATTCAGCCTGTATGACTCCATGTCACTTGTTTTATGAGTTTCAGTTTCAGATATATAGATATAGATATAGATGTAGATATAGAGATAGATACACATATGACAGCTATGGGAATACTAAGACTGACTGTGCATTTAGTCTGAAGCTAAAGCAAAGGGTGAAAGAGACCAATGAGAATGGTTATGATTTTTTTCTGATATAGAAATTTCCAGGGTGCTTCCCCCAGCAATTCTCGCTGAGAACACAGTAATAGGTGATACAAGCAAAAGTATCTCACTGACTCAAATGAAAGCCATAGAGTGGCACATTTTTGTTCTTTGCTTCCAGACATGAAGGTAACCTAAAGCATCACAGCTAAATGTACAGACGTGAAGTCTGGGAACTGGAATGGTACCTTCCTGGAAGTGCACTGGACTTGATCCAAAAATGAAGCTAGGTATTTCTCAGAGAGACTACACTGCTCTCATGAACACTCTTGCATGCAGCAAAACAAAAAGCACCACTAGGGACCTGAGGTTCTGAATTATTTAGTTTTAGGGGCCTGTGGTCTCCATCATAATATGGATCCCATTATTGAAAGGTTAGGGGGTATTGTAGTATTTAACCCAGTGGAGATAAAGAATGAATCTGAAGTGGTATGAGAAATATCCACGAAGGCATGTCACTAATCCAGGAAAGCCTTCATTTTAGGCATCACCGAGCAGCTGTGAGCACAGCACCAGACTCCCGGTGGACAGTCAGTCTTGGGTGAGCAGGACACTTACAGGGCATGGTTAGGTAGGTGATGTGGAAACCCTTGTCAGTGATGTCAGCATCAGAATGGAAATGGATTCTGGCAGCAGGACCCGTAGTCTGAAGCGGTGGGGTAGACAGAGAAGTGCAGAATTTCCCAAGAACGGGGTCCTGATGGAAAGGACCATCTCGAATCTAAAACAAAAGAACAAGCCATTACGTTGAAAGTAGTCAGATTCTCACTAACGACGTCACTTGGGACATAAGCTTCAGAAAAAAATTGTCATTTAAGTATGGCAGCAAGGCAAAGCCATCTAAAGTACTGGATAAACAGAATCTTTCATTTGGAAGTTTCCCGGTCATACACATAACACACAGTCAGTGTCCAGTAAAGAGTATGTCCTCAAGTACCTGTCAAATGCCTCAGCTACTGCTGGAATTTCAACTCTGGGCAGAATACATACTTTGGGTTTTTCTTATGATAATGTAAAGTTCAGTGTTTTCTTTCACGGATCCCCTTCCCCTAAATTGAAGAAATCCTAGTAATTTAGAAGAAGAAAATGGTATTTCAAAGGAAATAGGAGAATGGAGAGTAGTGATGAGAATTGATCTGCCTTGGCTGAGTACACGGGTGTGCAGAGAGATGCAGGCAGGGGAGGATGAGCATAAAGATGCACATAAAAGATGCACATAAAGATGAGCACAAAAATGCACAACCGTGATGGGCATTTGGCACTGCATACAGCTGCATACTATACGCTGACAGTGCAAACTTACAAACTGTTACTCTTTCTGTGTTCTCATGTGTGTGAATTCTGTGTGCATTATGTGCTTGTGAGAGTGTATGAGTTACAGGTGGGTGTGTGTGTGTGCGTGTGTGTGTGCGCATGGAGGTATGTGTGTATCTATAAGCATGCATGTGTATTGCTGGGCTGCAGCATTCTTATGGGGGTCAGAGGACAACATACACGAAGCAGTTCTCCCCTTCCACTGTCAGGTCTGGAAATCAAACTCAGGTCCTCAGGCTTACTGGACAGGCACTTTTGCTAACAGATCCATTTCACCTACCCAAACTATAATGAGGTTACATCCATAATGAAACCTCAACGCAACGGTTTCCTCCTCCTCCTCTCCTTCCCTCCCCTCCCCTCCACTCTCCTCCCCTTCCCTTCCCTCTTATCCTCTCCTCTCCCTCGTTTTTCCATCCCCCTCGCTCTCCATTTTTTTTAAACAGGACCAAGGACTGAACCTAAGATCTTGTGTAATTTCCAGGCCTCAAAAACCCTTGGTTTATTATGCATCGTCTAAATCACATTGAATGCTCAATAATTCTGACATAATTGCAAAAAATCTATACTATATAGAACACCAAAGAGTGAATGAACTAAAAAGGAGTCTCATGTGGTCAATTTCATTTACTCAAATTAATTTTTCCATTGGCAGCAAATTTATAGGGCAAGGCTACTTTATTTTTTACTTGTAGCTAGTTCCTTGAAACACTGATGAGAAATGAGTGGGAATCCAATAGTATCTGGATGATTGATACGTTCTATAATGTGGTGTTCAGAAATTAATATGTAAGAATAAAAAGGCTTTAATCTCATTTGATAGGATTTATTGAATATTAATTTCACAATAACTCACTTTTTACTATCAACTTTTAAAAGGATATTTTGCTAAGACTTTCCAAGGAGAAGCTGATCTTTGAGTCATTCCCAAAGGTTTCAAATCCATTATTACCACTGCTAATGACTAATGGCTTCAGCTTTGGAGACCTACTTGGCAGCTGCATCCTTCATGCTTTATGAATAATTCCACAGCACTCCATCCTTCTCTAATGGACTCAGAAAGGCTCATTGTCTCGTTAGCAGTGCTCAGGGGGTCTGAGATTTACAGTGACAAAAGAACAGGAAGCACCTAAGAACTCAGGCTCTTTAGTGACCTTACAGCTCTACCAGTGGAGAGCGGCGTTTCTGATGTGTCCAATCGCATGTGGAATTTGAATGTAACAGTCCTTTTCCTCCTCCATATTGTAATTTTTTTGCTAATGGGATAGAGCAGACCAACTCTCTTCCTCTCCAGGGAGACTTTCAACATTTTCCAGTGAGATTTAACACTGACAACCCTTCCCACAGAATCGTTACGGCTCACTAAAATTAAATGGTGGGACACCCTGAGGGTTTGCCTTGAACAACTAAGAATTAGAGTCTGTGTTGGAGGAGACAGTCATTGCTTAGGATTTATTCTCAGTCCAGGAGGCTGAATCTCCTGTCAGGAATGGAGGAAGGCAAGGCATGGTTTTCCACACTCAAGACAAACCTAGACATGCAAACTAGTGTGATTGAGATTGACGATTTAGCATTGACTTTCTAAGTATTAGTAACAAACCTAGGCCGTCCATGGGCATCATTGACCTGTGTCCTGAGTGCTAAGCACACATACCAAGGCCTATCTAAATGCAGTGTTTTACCTCCAGATAATCTTTACTGCAGTCATCGTGGCTCTCCAGGCTCAAGGTCCCAAAGGTAAACATTATCAAGGAGCCAGGACTGACCAGAACGTGCCAGACACAATCTCTTCCTGGGGGGTAGTTTCCAGGGTACCCCGGAGATGTAATGGAACCATAATCACCAGTCAATATGCCTCCACACTCTGAAATAAGAAGGAAAGTGACTAAATTCTCATGTATGCTAAATTCCCATAGAATTCTCATAGACTCTGCTGGCAGGAGGCAAGATCTTTTACATAACTATAAGGAGTTTAGGTTAGGAGGCTCTCATAAACAATATGGTCCATTGAGCTGCCCAGACTCACAGCTGTAAATCTACTACAAACAAGGTAAACCAGTCACCCACGCAGGAACTCGGTACCTACAGAACACCGTGCAGTTATGTGGTTTAAGACTCAGAGTTTACCCTTCAGAGACATAAATAATGAACAATGGAGAAGCCTGAGTGCTGAATCCTGAACTCATCTAGAATTCTTTCCATATGGAACTTCCAAGGTGGTACAGAAGTAAATAAAGACAATAATACTTCTGCTAACTAAAGTCAACAAAAAATGTGAAGTTTCTCAAGTATTCATGATTTCAGAGCAACATGTAATATAAGGAAACAGCTGCGCGGAAACAGCACCAAACATTTTTGTAGGATTTTCCCAGGTAATTAGAAGAAGCCTTCACTGGTGTTACACTCGGATGCTATAGTCTGAGGAAGACTATAGAGCATCTAATAGAGACCAGCTGAATGAGAATGCCAAAGTGGAAGAGAATGAATAACCTAATACTATTATCAATCCCTTCCAAAGGGAGAGGGTTTGGTGAAGATCCTGAAAACTGAACTGAAAGCTCAGAAGAGCTAGAACCATGTACTAGGAATCATGGTACCCCATCCTGATTAAGGGGAAGTTTTGAAACACCCTTCTCAATTCTGGCATCAATGAGATCAAGGCGATCTGTCAGTAATGTAACTGCCTATTACAACAAAACCAACTGTTTAGAGAATAGAATACAACCCAGAGTCCGTATAACAGATAAGCTGTAATGTCAGACTCATGATACAGACATACTTACTTGACCCTAGTGGGGAAAAGTAAACAATAATAAATAAGAGTCACTGTGAGCAAGGCCGGAAACAATCTGATATCGGGGCTCCCAAGCAAGGACTCCATACTAACTATAAACTTAAAGGGGGAAATTAGACAAAAAATATAGTCTGATAAGTTTTTCAACAAAAACGTAAAATTCATGTTTAAAAACCATATGAGTTCTTAGATATTATATTATCTATTAAGTCAATGCTAATCAAGTTACAATTCCTAGTACCACAGAGGTTAGGTGTAGAGTAAGAGACTAGGGCATACAGACATATCTCCTTAGGAAAGGGAAATAGAATAGTTATAGATAGCTAACTGTCAGCAGGGGTGGGGTGGGAGGGATGGAACAAGTGAATCAAATGAAGAGGGGCTGGGTGGAATACAAGGAAAGACAGCTAAAATTAAGGATCTTTTGTGGGACAGTTTAGAAGCTTAATACAGTAGAATTTTTCTAATACATGTGTGTGTGTGTGTGTGTGTGTGTGTGTGTGTGAAGGAGATCTAAATGAAATCACCAAATAAAGGAGGAGACAGAGCCCCAACTGGACCTGTCACCAAATGATGCTTCTAGTATCAGAATTGGGATACATCTAAGTGAGTTGTTGATCTAAAGGGTTCTACATGAGTCCTAAACAACCCAGACTGTTGACAAAACTGTAGGTTACTCTGCACAAATTCTGGCAAGGCCCCATTGCTAAAGACAGTAGCTACATGGTTAATTGAACATGGGAAAGTTGAGCTGGTGCCTACATAGAACCTTCACCTCTATGTTCTAGCATCTTTAGTATGGGAAGGTACTCTTCAGGCTACCAAAAGAGAAACTTAAACACCAAGCCAGCCACAAACCCTTTGATCTACAATGGTGTCCTGCCTGCAAGATATGTTAGGGCAGTGGTAGCACAAAGCTTATGGGAGTAACCAGCCAATAACTGACTCTATTTAAGGCACACTGCATGAGATGTTAACCCATACTGAGCACTGCTTGGGTGACCAAGAACCAGAGAATAGACGGATTAAAGACTTAGGGGAAAACCAAATACTGATGCTCTGAAAAAATAAAATAAAAGCTTAAAAAATAAAGAAAAGAAAAAGAAAAAGAAGGCATCAATAAAATGACTCCTAATGTCATTCTGCTATACCCATAGATCAATAGATGAGTACTTGCTCAGTCATTATTGGAGAAACTTACTCCTGCAACAGATGGGAACAAACACAGAGACCTATAACCAGACCATATGCAGAGAGTGAGAGAACTTAGAACACTCAGCCATAAATGGGATATCTCAATCAAATCCCCCCCCTCAGGATTCAGGGAACCCCATGGAAAAGGAGGCAGAAAAATTGTAAGAGCTAGACAAGATGGAGGACAGCAAGAAAACAAGGCTCTCTAAATCAACATGATTGAAGCTCATTTGAACTCACAGAGACTGAGGCAGCATGCGCTGAGCCCGCACTGGTCTGCACCAGTGTGCATATTCTGGTTTTCAGTTTAGTGTTTTTATGGGATTCCTGAGTGTGTGGACGAGTGAGTCTGTGTCTTGTGCCTTCTCTTGGCTCTTTTCCTTCTGTTTGTTTGTTTTGTCCAACTTAGATGTGTTAGTTTTTGTTTTATCATATTGCACCCCATTCATCATATGATATCATGTTACTATCCCATAGAAGCCAATCTGGATGGGAGGGGAGGAGAGGAGAGGAGGAACTGAGAGGAACAGATAGAGGGGAAACTGTAATAGGATATATTATTGAGAAAAAAATCTATTTTCAATGAAAAAACAAACAAAATACAAGAAGAAAAGTAAAAAATGTCATCTCTGTAATACTGAAGTCTTTACACGGTAATTTTTAACATTACATTGGACACAAGACAGGACCTTGTGTACCTAGGTATTCCAAAAAATCCAAAAGAAAGTAAACAAATTAAGTGAAGAAGAACTAATTGGAAGGGGAAAGGGATGTAGGAATAAGGAAGCAATGAACCAGTCATAACCTTTAACACATATCATACGAATCCCAAACTGGAAGGAGACAGGGATATCAGAAGGCAAGGGATGGCAACCTAAGCATGGCATGACAACTGACTTTCCAGAGAGAATCTATGGAGGACAGAGACAATGGAATGACACATTTAAAGGCTAGCAGAAAGGAAATTTAAAATTTTCTGTATGATAATATTCTTCTAGGGTCAGAGTATAAAAGTGACTGTTGGTCCAACAAATACTGAAGCTATCAGCGGTGGATGTGGTATTAGATATATTAAAGAATGTACTTGAAGACGAAGTAAAGTTACCCTATACAGAATGCAAATGTCTCTCTACTTGCAAAAGACATAATTATACATACAGAAAAATCCTAGACTCCACCAAAAATAGTTAGGTCAATAAAATAAGCTAATAAACTAATTCAGGAAGGCTACAGGTTATTCATATTATTATTATTATTATTAATTATTGTTATTTAAAATAAGAGATTTTTTTTAAAACCCCCATTCAAAGTAGCATCAAAAAGTGATTCACCTCATGAGGAATTTAATCAAGGATGTGGAAATATCTATAGATGGAAAACTATAAAATGGTACTAAGTGAAACGTAATAAAGTGTAAATAGATGGAATAATATACACTCATAAATTAGGAGAATTAATATTATTTCTTAAAAAATCATGGAACCCAAGGTGATATAAAAATTCAATGTCACCTCCTTCAGATTTCCCATGGTATTTTTCATGGAAACAGAAAATCGGTCCTGTATTTCATGTCAAACTACAAAGACTCCAAGTGGGTAAGACAATCCTGAGTAAGAACCAAGCTGGAGACATCATAGCACTTGGTGCTAAAATATACAAAACAGCTTCAAGCAAAGCTATATTAGGGGGGTATATGAACAGACATCTAGTCTTATGTATTGTAATAGAAAATACAAAAATCATTCTGTTTCCTGTTTGACTGATTTGGTTAAAAGGTGCTAAGAATGAACAATAGAGAAAGGATAACCTTCATTATAAATGTTGGTTGACTGAGCTGGGTCTTCACTTGCAGAAGAATTGAACTTGACCATTATTTCATATCTTATTGAAATATGAACTCAAAATGGACTAATGACTTAATTAAATGGACTGACTCTGCAAAACCACTATTAAAACAGAGGGAAGATCCATATTATAGATCTGAATAATGATTAATTTTGGACTAGACTCCAAAATGCACAGGCAAAAGAAGTCTATAGTTAGTAGAAAAAATTGATACACCATGATAAAATAAGATGTTTCTGCACCAAGAGAAACAATCAACAGACTGAAGAGGGAGCCTGGAGGATGGATACAGAATCAATAATCTGTATCTTATATGGTGGTAGGGGGTTGATGTCCAAAAGAAATAATGAAAAACATCAAGAGGAAAAAAAACAAGTAACTCGAATGGCCATTGTCAGGGGGATGCTAGGCAGCACGTGCATTTAAGAAATACTGCAGGTTCAGCTCTGGTCATCTACTGCTCAGCATGGTAGCAATAGTCAACACAACACGATGTAATTGACATCTGGTGAGAAAGTAGTTCTTAAACATTCTCACCACATACAGAATAAAAAAGAAAAATAAACATTTGAAATCATTAGAAAAGGGAAATCAAATAAAATATAGTAAGCAAAGTTGTCAGGACAAAACAAGTGAAGTCTACAGTCACAGCTTGGTATCTCTGTGTAGTTCTCACATGAGCAGAGCCAACATCTTAAGTCGCTAGGGAAATACAATATTTGAACAAAGCTACTGTCCAAATTGACTAAGTTAATGGTGAACATATATACATGGCCATATCCAATTATTATGAAATATGTTTTTTTCTCACCATATGGGAAATATCAAAATAAAAGCATTAGTCCATGAAGCATATTATGAACACTTGGTACACTGCTTCATTATTGAGTGACCACACTGGAAATTATGGTCACTGAGAAACCAAAATAAAAATGAAAATGGGAAAATATCTTAAACTGAATACTATAAAAATATACATTAAAACCTATAGATAAGAAAGATAAGACAGTAAATTGATTCACTTCACTGCATACATTAACATGTACCTTTGCTGCATGTGCATATGTGATGTAATGTGCATATGTGTACACAGAGGTCAGGGGTTGGCTTCCAGTGTTTTTCTCAATCACACACCACCTTGCATATCATGGCAAGCCTTCACAGTTGAACGAGAGTCTGCTGATTTGTTTCATCTAGCTAGCCGACTCTCCGAGGATCTACTTTCTCACCTTCTGAGCACTGGGCTAAGGCAGGCTGTACTCATGCCTGATTTTTATGTAGGTCCTTACAATTTCATAGCAAGCACTTTGCACACCAAGCCTCTCCTCAGGCCCTAAAAAAAGTATTTTTAAAGTCCAGGAACCACTTTTTGAATCTTCTAGGTCAAGATCTCAGGAGAATTATAAAAGCAAAAGTAAGTTAAGTTTTCCAAATAAGAAAGTGAAAAAAAATCACTTTTATTATAAGTAGGCTTGAGATGAATTCAGCACACTAATGTGGCATAAGTAAAAAAAGTGGAAAATACAAAAGATTAAAAATATCCTTCCCCACAGATCACATGGTGGCACATGAAGAGTGGAAAAGAATCTTTGAAAGATTTAGAGTTTAAACTGAAATCTGTGAAACATTTCCAGATAAAAGCTTATACAAAGCGAGCACCAACTGAGTGTAATGTAAGAACAAGAGCTGGGCATAGTGCCATGCACTTTCAGATCCACCAACTGGAGGACAGAGGCAGGAGGATCACTGTGAGGGCCAGGCTTGCCTGGTCCATAAAGTGACTTCTAGGCTGGCTGGAACTAAACG
>LOJH01037065.1:0-15354 GCA_001685095.1 Ellobius talpinus | reverse complement strand
TAAATTGGGAGCATGGGGACCTTGGGGGAGGGCTGAAGGGGGAAGGGAGAGGCAAGGGGGAGCAGAAAAAATATAGAGCTCAATAAATATCAATAAAATCTAAAACTAATCTATAGTGACTAAATGCAGAATAGTGCTTTCCTGAAACCAGAAAAAAGACAAGACAGAAAAAAGGAGTATACAAATTCTCTGGGCATGACATACATGTCTTTTGAGTGCATAAATAGGTCAAAATAAACCAAATTCTACAATTTAATTATGTGAAGCTGTGTTACATAATAAATTAATAAATATTTTTTTAAATGTAGCATGATCAAGATACTGGCAATTACCAAAGTTGCACATTGGCTATAGTTGGGTCTGGAATTAGTTCTATGCCCAGCCTTTTTTAAATTAAGATAAGTGAACTTACTCTTTGGGAAAATTATTTTATGTTAGATTTATATCATTTACTGAAATAAAAATATGTTAAGTGATTTTTAATGTGCCAGTCTGATAGAAATTTTTAATCATCCAATTTTACAGATTATACTAACAAGTTGAGATTTATTGTACTTGGCGGCATACTTTCCGGACTCCCAAAGCTCTCATTATCACTCAGTTTTATTCAGGGAAAGCACTGGCTGTACTAACAGTAACTGCAATCCTGTGCACCCCATTGATCTAGTTGTATTTGTTAGTGAGAAACTAGCTTCCTTCACATCTAAGGCTGGTAAGTTTAGCAAATAGATATCTTTTTGTTGAATTGTTGAATGGGCACCCTTAGAATGAAGCATTAGTTGTTGTTTATCTGAAATTCAAGTGTAGCTAGGAATGTTGTAGTTTATCTGGCAATGCTCAGTGAGATAAACAGTCCCAGTTCTTTTTCTTTGACAGTTCATATCTTGCAAACATTTCAGTTACTAATCAGATCCCACTTTAGTATGTCAAGACAACTGGAATTGAATAAAGAAAGCTCTGTACTTCAAAATATTCTAGAATGGAAAGACGACCTCTGTCCTTCAAAATTATCACCAGACTTCAGTGAAATCTGATTAGGTAAGGAACCACTGACAACCACTTAACAGTGATGGCATACCTAGTAACCACAACACAATATACAGGAGACACTCCAGGAACTTCTAGCCTTTACACTACAGTAGATTAACATTATTCCATATGTCTGTTGAGGGCATATGTATGCAAATGATCATATAAACTTTACTTATGAAGACCAAAATTGTTGAGAATTCAAATAGCCATCATGATTCCAACAGATAATAAAACACAGTATAGTCTCCAATAGACTGTTAGAATGGAGCTAAAAAGAATAAGATACCATCACTTGGAACAATGTGGGTAAGTCTTACTGACATGATACTAAGTGAGAGAAGTCACCCACAAGTGAATATATAGGTGTGTCTATTAATGGAAATGAATATCAGATTTAAACAAAGGTAATCTACAATGCTAGAAGTTGGAATGTGGATACATCTAGTAATGGATGGTGGATATGTTTGACACCTGACATGGAGGAAACTCCTCATGTGCTAAAAAGTCTTCTGTACTATTTTATGGTGTCAGTTACACAAACCTATACACATGCAAATATTTGCAAGTTGTAGATGTAATACTAGTGTACTTTAGAAGAAAAGTATAGTATCTCAATACCAAGGACTTTAATACTTTCTAAGGCCACACAACTAGCTACCCTTACTTGTGGAAAAACAACATTCCTTGCTGTCCTCACAACTTCCAAGTCTCATCAGTTTTCTCTTATTAGTGAAACTAAAACCACCATAGCAATGATCCTAAAAAATTCCATTTCTAGTGCAATAAAGAACAATGTATAAAAAAGTAGGAGCCAAGGCTGAGGATTAGAGAGTTCCAGTTAAACAGAAAATGAAGAATATTTTAGAATATATAATTTTAACTTTATAATTCTTTTGAACAGCTCTTTTGAACTGCTTGACAAAAGTCAAGCAGGATATCTTGGTGGGAGCATTTTCTTGGGTGGTATCTGCTTGCTAGAGGCAAGCAGAGATACATCTCCTTTAAGAGAAGCTTCCTGATGCAGTGTTAGTGGTAAAAACCTTGTGGCTCTTTCAAGAAACCCTGCTACCAGACACTTAAATGATGTTTATGGGAAGTCAGCAGCATGATTCTCAGTAATGGCATGGTTCTAGAAACTCTGTAGAATTGTGGTAATAAATGTGGCTCCTACCTTACCTAAGTGATAAAGTTAAACTCTTAAGAAGTCAAGGAATGGGGCAGAGCCAGCCACCAAAGCCACTGCTTTAATCCTAGCCATTCTACTTAATGGATTAAAGACTTATGTGGTCAGAAAATGATAGAGATACACAGTAAAGACAGATTCAGTAGAAAAAAGACCTCTAAACAGTTTATGGTGTGTTTAAAAACATACATAGAATTGGGAGAGAAAAGTGAACAGAAAGAGAAAGTTCTTAAGAAATAAAGTAATAATAAAAAAGGCATGTAAAAATGGAAAATACACAGAGTGTCTAGATACTGTATGTTATTATATTATCTTTGAATTGTTTGACTGCTGAGGAAGTAGCAAGATCTGCTAAAAGATATTTGATTATAAATGCTGCTAAATTAAACCAACTAAATAATATATATTTTAAAAATGTCTTCACTTGAAAATTTAAGTCAAAAGCTATCTTACTTTGGGGAAGAGGTTCAACTTTTATTTCCACAGGAAATAAGAGGCTATGGATTCATTCTGAGTTAAGAAAAATCAGGTTTGAAAAATCTCCAATAAGAACAGATGGCCCAAATGATCCAATGCCTCAGATCACCTCTGTTGGAGTTTCCTCTGAGTTCTACATAGAGAAAAGATTCAAGGTGACTGACTCATTGTGGTGACTGGTCCAGCCTCACAGAATACTCCAGTCAATATTTCACCATAATCCTAAATTTTCTCAGGGTCCCCCAAGGATGATCAGTGCCCCCAATCAGCAGGAAATGGACGAGCAAACTATGCCTACATTGCCAAAAATGGATTATGGATGCTTGCCTTTGTTTAGAGTGTTGGCTACTAGTTGCTATGGTATTGGTCAGAGAAAAAAAAAGCTTTACAAAGGAGATTAGATTCAGGGTTCTTGTTTTGAAAAGAAATAAAAGGAAAATGCTGTGGAATAGAGCTGTTGTACACTGTAAAGATTTGTCAATTGTATTGGTTTAATAAAATGCTGATTGGGCAGTAGCCAGGCAGGAAGTAAAGGCAGGCAACCAGACTAGGAAAAGTATGGGAAGTAGAGAGGCAGAGATGCAGTTGCAAGCCAGATTCAGAGGAAGCAAGATAAGAGTAACTTATTGAGAAAAGGTACCAAGTCATATGACTAAACATAAATAAGCATTATGAGTTAACTTTAGTTATAAGAGCTAGTAAGTAACAAGCTTGAGCAATAGAAATAGGTCAAACAGTTTATAATTAATATAAACCTCTGTGTGTTTATTTGGGACTGAATAGCTGTGGAACTGGGTGGGATAGAAACTTTATTTGCAAATACCTAAACTTACCTAAACTGAAACTGAAGATAATTTGTAGCAGGTATTTTAACTCAAAGCAATAATAGGAAAACAATACATGGTTATTTGCTAGACTACTAAAATTACACTATTGACATTTAAATATTCTTAAAAATAGGAGAACAACAATCTTAGACTATACTTTAATTAGAACAAAGCACAAGCTTTTATTTGTAACAAAAATTTTATTTAAATGATAGATATCATAAAAGAAAATGCATACAATGTTCTTACCTTAATCCAAAGTATAAAAAACACACATACCAGACAGACATTTTAAAATTCCCTTGTTTTATTGTCTTTGCTTAAAAACAAAACAAAACAAAATGTTTTATTTAATTTCAATTTTTTTTCAATCCACTTTTGTGATTTTGTTCAGGCTAGCTCATTTTAGTACAGAGGAAAAATATTCTGTAATATAAAGTGTATTGGTATCAATGATTTACTTTCAGGGTTTCTGCAAATTAAAATATTTATAATTATACATTCTGCAAGTCAATAGCTCAAAGTTTTGTCACATTGTGTCACAACCAAAAATATATTCTATTACAGAGAATAATAGTTGTATAGTATATACAAAGTGTATTAAAATATCCTTTTAAAGTTTGATGGCTACTTCTCTTAATGTTCTTCAATACTCACCTTATTGTTATTGCATGTCAGGCATCTTTTATAACCCTCCTGCTTCTTTCTAGGACATATCATGTGTCAAACAGTGTCCACGTATCTCCTTTTCATTTGGAAGTGCCCAATTGTAGTTTAGCTTGCAATAAAATGAACACAATTCTTTATGAGACTCAATAGGGACCACCTACATGAGAAAGACATGATTTTTTTCTACCTGTCATCTTGTCTTTTCCCACCTCCATGGTACGTAGGCAGACTAGGTTCATTCAGATGTATTGTCCTCATACACCTCAGGAAAGTCCTGAGAGGAGCCCCCACCTTCTTCATAGCATATTTTTGTCATTTTCAGTTCACTGATAATTCTCTTCTGATTCATGAAACACTACTGTGCTGCAAGGTGTCAATCAGTAACAGTTCTCAAGAATATTTGCACTGAGACTATGGGGATAGGTAACATGAAAATAACACTCTTTCTTCCCATTCTCCTTTTGATAAGATAATCAGTGTCTTATTTCAATAATGCAGATATCTGATGCATTTTATGCATCACTGAAGAGTTTTGAGGTTTTAAGATCATCTTCAAATATTTCTTAGATATCACCATGCTAACTCTCATACCTAAGATAACAGTAACTTTATCCAAGCTTTTAGGTCTTCTTTCTCTTTTAAAATTCTACCTAACATTTGGCATGCTTTCACTGGTTTGCTTTCTTTCTTCATTTATTGTATGAATGCACACACATCTGTTGACAACTTTCAGTACTTGAATCTCTCCTTCTACAATTGGTTTTAAAGATAAAATCATGTTAACAAACTTGCACAGCAAGTGTTTTATACAGGCAGGGCTCTCTTTTCCCCTGCTTGTTTTATTTCTTTAGTGACTCCTAAACTCATTTTAAACAGCCTCCTATTTCTCCCCACACTCATCTAACCTGACCATATTCCCTGATGCTACTGATCATACTTTTTTTTGGATGTTTTAGGATGTCGAGTAACACCTGCATCCTGTTTGTCCTTTTTTTCTCCCTACACAAAGTATTGCTGTTCTGTTTTAATAAATATTCTGACCATTTCTATCTGTGCTTGCAAAAATCTCATGATACAATTAAGAGTAATAACAAGGCAAGAAATCTCGGATGAGTTCCAGAGTATGAATTGCCAGTTCAAACTCAGGTAAATCACTGACCCACTGTGGTCTCACTTTTTTATCCATAAGAGGCCTGTTGGGTGCTATCTGATGTAGCTTCCAGTGCAGAAAATTATGTAATTCCACAATCTAGGAACTCTAGCTTACTGCAGTCTGTAGTGATATTTCATTTGTATTTTAGTAAATAAATCTCACCTGAAGAGCAGAGAGTAAAATAGTCCCACTGGTCAATCTTACAGACCAGGCAGTGGAGACACCTTTAATCCCAGTAGCCACACTAGTTTGCCATAGCAACTAGGTGGTAGTGGTACATACCTTTAATCCCAGCCCTGGAGAGGAATATAAAACAGGAGTAGACAGCTCTCAGACACAGTCTCATTCTGAGATTACTGGAGGCAGGATTACCATTTCAGACTGAGGTAGAGGTAAGAGCTAGTAACTGGCTGTTTTGCTTTTCTGACAAACAGATTAAACCTTAATATTGGTTTCTGGGTTTTATTAATTGTGCTACACCTGCTTGTCATGAATCTACTTATCTATATGCCTTCTGATCATTTGCCTTCACTTGGTTTTTAAGACTAAAACATATTCAACTTTTTCCCTCTCCTTCTTTCCAATGACAAATTATTCAATATTATAGCACTTGGTATGCTTATTTACTTTAGCCTTATTTATTTTGGTGAATCATTCAGATTTCTATATGTACTTCAGAGAAATTAAAATGTATAGCTTTTAAATAGCCTGCTCTGTCAATTTCAAAACTTACACTTGATATGCTACCCCATTCATGAACATGTGCTCAGATATACAGACATACAGAAACACATACACATATAGACACACATACATAGACAAATACACACAGAGACACATTTATACACCCACAACATAAATACAGATACACATACATTTTGCTGCCTTCAAATAGTACTGATGGAAATTCACTCTAGCTATTTATGCTTATGGATAAATTCCTTTCTTGGCCAACCTTACTTTTCTCACATACATTTTGAATGAGAATAACACCACAGGTTTACATATTTATATTCTTAGGGAGCAGCACTATTTGAAAGGATTAGGTACTGTGGCCTTCTTGGAGGAGATGTGTAACTGTGGATGTGTTTTGAAATTGCAGAAGCATAAGCCAGACCCAATGACTCACTCTTTTGCTGCCTATGGATCTCAACTCCTTCTCCAGGACCATGTCTGCATGTATGCTGCCATGCTTCCTACCATGCTGATAATGGTCTAAACCTCTGAAACTGTACGCAAGTAAGCCCCAATTAGATGTTTTCCTCTTGGTGTTTCTTCACAGCAATAGAACAATGAATAAAACATCTCATATGTAATATTGAAACTATTCACATATCAGAGCTCTGTTTTCATGATACCATGGGACAATCAGTGCATGATGTTCAATACAATGCTGAAACATAACTCTTTAGTAACTGGAAAGCTCTTATTTCTCATCATTAATATTATTCCAAATGTAACAAAGTTTCTTAAAATGAATCTACATTCTTCATCCTCCAGCAGGGTATAAATGTAACCTGGTAAAAAAAATAGAGTTCCATAAATCCCTATATCTGCTTTTAATAATCTCTAGAAGAGTTTTTATTTGAAAATTTTCTGGAGATGACAAAGGATTCATTGTCAATACCTGAATATACACTCCATAAAGAAAAATGCATAAAGTTTATTATATGATATGAATGTCAGCTGGGGTTCATATCTCCAGTGTGGAAGTACTTTGTGTCATAGCCAACAAGGCTGATACTATATACATTTTTTTCCTGCAGGAACATCTCCAGGTTTTGTTTTATACAGATTCACACTTCTTTGTCCACATAGAGTCACCCTTGTCTTTACAAACCCAATCAGTGGGCTTCCCTACTTTCTAAAGTCCACTTTCTGTTGTAATGGAAGACAAGTCCTGATCCTCCTGGTCTTCAGTCCTATTATTGCTCACTTTCTTTAGGGACTCCACCTTCTATGACTTCTTGGTCACCTTGTGTTCTGGCTGGCTTTTTGACAACTTCACACATGATATATGAGGGAGCCTCAATTGAGAAAATATCTCCATAATATATGTTTGACAGGCATTTTCATAATTAGTGATTGATCAGGATGGCCCAGAATATTGTGAGTATGGCCACCCCTGAGCTGTTGGCCTTGGGTTGTATAAGAAATCAGGCTAAGCAAGTCATGAGAAACAAGCCAGTAAGCAGCACTCCTCCATAGCCTCTATATCAGATCCTGCCTCGAGGTTACTACCGTGCTTGAGTTACTGTCCTGACTTACTTCTGTGATGAACAGTGATGTGGAAGCAAAAACCAAATAAATCCCTTCATCCACAAGTTATTTTTTGTCACAGTGTTTCATCATAACAATAGAAGGCATAAGATAACTTCTTTGGGATTTATGCTCATGGCCATACCTGTCAACTATGCATTGCTGATCTCTCTTTCCTATCATGTTATTCAAGATTCTACTATCTTCAAAATATAAACCCTCTCCCTCAATTCTGAACCTCCTTAGATTCACAGGAAATTTTCTTAAACACCTGCCCTCTTGGTCTTCCCTTCTCACCTTCTATTCATTCTTCAGTTAGGATTTTTTCCACTTTAGAGTCATACTATTCACCAATAGGTCATTATGGCCTTTTCAATCCCATTTCTGTCTTGCTCAACTTTCCTGCCTTGCCTCTTACTAAAGGAGCACTTTTAACTTATCATGGTTTTTGTTTAACTTCTGTCCAATCACATAATTATAATTCTCCATTTTTTTCTGCCCTCCATATCCCATGTGTGACTACTCTCCTTTCTGATTTCTTAAAATATGTCTTAGTCAGTTGGGGTCACTATAGAACGTCACCATAAAAAGAAATTTAATTTTCACAATCCTGGATAAAGAATTAGGATCAGGTTGTGAGCATGATCAGACACTAGTGAGTTACTGTTTAAGTATCAGTCTGTCAATCTGTTGTAGCTATGCATAGATGAAAGGAGTTCTTGGTTCCATTCATAAAGTCATTAAACCTGTTCATAATGGCTCCATTCTCAGGACCTAATTGCCTACCAGTGACCCTCCAAATAACAAACAGAACATAGGAGCTAGTATTTTACCATATGAACTTTAGGTTAGGGAGAGAGACAAACCTATAGCTGATAATACTGTGAAGCTGAGTCCTGAGATGTTCATTTCTAATTATATGCATGTTGTCTGTGTGTAATGCCTTTAGCTCCACAAATATAATTGCTGGTTTTGAATTACTTACAAAATCTTATATCTGGCATAAAGTTCCACTTTTGCATATCCTGCTTCTACTTGACATCTCTACCTAGATTTCCAACAGATATCTCATGCTTGGCATGTTCTAAATGAGATTTTTAATACATGGACACCAGTTCTACAGTCTTTCTAATTTCACTAAATAACACAGTCATCATTTCCTTGGCTCAAAAAAAAGAAAAGAAAAGAAACAAAAAAACAAAACAAAAACAAATAAAACAAAACAAAAAACTTTACTTTGGTAAGTCTTGCTGTCACTTTTTAAAATGAAATACTTTCAAAATATCCATTATGAATCCTCTGTCTCTCTGTCTCTCTCTGTCTCTTTCTTTCTCTCTCCCTCCTCTTCTCTCCCCACTTCTTCATGGTTAATGGACATGGATAGAAAAGGAATTCAATCATAAAGTCTAGATATTCTTCATGTTTTTCAGCTCTAGCATTTCAAGAAGAAAGTTCAATGGTTAGGACAAGTATGAAATGTTTAGACCCATGCTATTAAAGGGACACAAATGTGGGAAGAACATGAACTACAACTATACAAAAAAGTGGTCAAATATACTCCTTTGAAGAGCTGAATGGGAGGTAACAGTAATATAAAAATATTATAAATTAGAAATGATCCTATTATTTAAACATATTAATTCGAAAATGACTTAAAAATATACCAACTCTACTTAATTTGAATATGGTAATTTTGAAGGTTTTTAGAAAGATAAATATCTTTGCCTTTCCAAAATGCTGTGGTAATGAGAGTTAAAGTACCCTGTGACAGAGAGTATATTATGTGTGAAGTTGAAATTTAAATGTCATTTACCCCTACATCCTCCTTTCACTCCCCTACCAATTCTCTATTAGTGCAACAAACAGTTTTGAGACTGTGCTTTCTAAGCCTTTCATGTGCTAGAGTAACAAGCTGCTGAAGCATAAGTACATGCTTTGTTTTAGCTCTTTGTTATCATATGCATTATCAGGTAGCTCTTTGTCCTCCTTTGTTACTGTTCCATTTTTTTCCCCTTTGGTCATTTCACTCTGTGCAAGAGGCTCCTGATCTGTTTGTTTTCCTCAGATTCTTTTCCTACACTTCCTTTCCTTCCACCCATGGGTATAAGTAATGAAGCTCAGCAATGGGCATTTAATTCTCTCTCAGGAACACAGTTCAGAAAGCTTCTGACATTAGTTTCCTCAGTGTTTTAAAAGTAAAATTTGTCTTCGCTTTTCTCCTTAACACTTTCCTTTTCCTAACAGCTGCAGATCATTGCCTATTTCTCCTGTCTCCCAGCTTTAAAAGGATTTTTGTTTAGCTTCTCCTTTAAATATCTTTCTGCCAATCAGAATTTCAAGGCCACCCTACTTCATGTCTTGTTTTATTTGTTTGTTTAGAAAGGAGCTCACTATGCAGTCCTGGCTGGCATGAAACCCATAGAGATCTACCTGCCTCTGCCTCACAAGTGCCAGAATTGAAGGCCTGTGCCAATGTGCCTAGTTCATGGCTTATTCTTACTTCATTGTTGTTAAGCTCATTTTTGTTGTGTTCAGTAGCGCTAAACTAAGAACAATTTCACAAGAATTTCTTTGAACTTCCTCTCATTCTGCTGTCATTAAGTCTCAGCATATTTCTACCTGAAGTTTCTACCCTATTCTCTTTTAACTTTTGATGCACATGCCCTAATGGTACCACTGCCACAGCCAACCTTAACTCCGATTTGCCCCTCACTTTTATTTTACTTTCTGGAATTCTTTAATTTTGTCTCATTCAGATTAACTAAAAACACAAGCAGAGTTCATAGTCACCCTTTTTCCTTCATATGAATTTCCTAAAGTTGAATTCACCTTTCCCCTAGCCCAATCTGAAGCTTCTAAGAAATCCATTATTAACAAGAATTTTAATTATCTCAAATATGCCTCTTGCTGTCCTTGCCATCAATCTAACTGTTTCTAATCAGTGTTCCCTAGCTGAATGACTTTTCTGAGCCCCCTGTGTCATCTTCTAATGAAGGCATCTTCACCAGTCCCAGTCCTTGCAGACTAAACAAGCCCTTTCACATTTCCTTGGAAGCCCTTTCCTCAGCTTGTCCTGATAAATACAGCAGCTAAGTCAGCTGGACTCATTTACCTTCCTTCTCATACCATTCTTGCTTTCTCTTCTCAACACTAAATCAGCTTGTTTGTGCAAATTCCCATTTGCAGCTGGCCTGGACAGTGACAGTGGGTTTGTTGAGAGGTATCACTCAGCTATCATTTATAGGCAAATTTCCAGTAGCCAGCTTGACTGTAGACAGTTTTCCCTTCTTACTGAGAAGCCTGAGCATATACTATGTCCTTCCTTCCCTTGACCTTTCCAATAGCTGAACTACCTGAGCCTTCTGCCTGGAATTGAAGAACACAGCTATTCTAAGGGTTCTAGACCCTTTTCTCTTGATACCATTTCTATATTAATCCTGTTCTGTTTCTTTACTTCTTTGCTCTTTTTTTTAACCTCACATTCAAGGGTAGTCATGCTGTCTCATCATAACTACAAGCCTCCTACACAAGTAAAAGAAGATCCAGAAACTAAATTTAGAAGGAACATTATTTAAGCTATATTTGCTGCAGAATATGTAATTATTTCTAACCTGAAAATTACAGGGGTTTGCTGTGATCTACTGAGGTATGGTATCAAAATCATAGAAACTGTCAAACAAAATTCAATAAAAATTACTTATAATCTGCACTTAACTCTTAAGAAAACACAAAAGAAATAGTGAAATGTAGTTAAGACTCTACTTAGTGATTACAAATTCTTCATGCAGTTAAGATCTTCATGAAAACCAAGCTCATCAGCTTGTTTATTTTTTCTCTTCTGTATTTTATTTTTTTATCAAGGGTTAAATGTAGTAGTACTTCAGCTCACCAGTGAAGCAAATCTTAAGTATATGCTACTTTCTAGTTTCCTATCCTTCATGTTCATGTCTGGACATCATCTGTTCTGTTCCTGGCCTTCTCAAGAAACTCAAATGCTCCAGTCTTGAACAATTGTTCATACAGAAGGGAGATGGAGGGAAATCCACTTCTCTCCCATCATGACATCCCCAGACTCTGGACAATGAAGGAAAGCTCAGTAACTGACCAAGTATTCCCACCTAGTAACTGGTCAACTACTCCCACGTAGTTTTAGTATCAGAGTATGTAATAATTGATCTTCATTATCAGCTTGATTGTAAATTAAGTCACCAGGAAACATATCTCTGGATGTGTTTTTGCTAGTGTTTATTGAAAGTTTTATCTGAGGCGAGAAGACAACTCTGAATATGGGTGCACCATCCTATACCCTGTGGGTTCTAAACTGAATAATAAGGAGTGTTGTAAAGTATTTGTTTACACTCTGCCAAGGTATCTTCTGATTGGTTTAATAAAGAACAGAGTGGCCTATAGCTCGGCCAAAACCAAAAGAGGTTAGTTGGGACTTCTGGGAAGAAAGAAAGGGAGAGAGAGAGAGGGGTGTAGACTGGGAGGAAGAATCTAGGCATGCAGATTATACCAGCAGACTCAGAGCAAGTCAGATGTGCCATACTAAGAAAAGTCAACAGTCTTGTGACAGAACATAAATTGAAAATATATGGAAACTAAGTTATAAGAGCTAGTTGGGAAAAAGCCTAAACCAAGGTCAAGCTTTCATAATTAATAATAAGTGTCCTGTTGTTATTTGTGAGCCAGTGGCCAACTAAAAAGCTAGCTACATTTGGTGCCCAACACCTGTCATGTAAATCCACAATAGGGCCTGAGAGAACTTAAGCAAAAAAGTTCTGAGTAGGCTCAGTGCTGGATACAGACACACCTCTCTTATTAGGCCATGCTACCAAGCACTTTAATGGGGCTTATAAGCAGCAGGGGATGTGGTATTTGTAGGTGGGAGAGTAGGTAGAAGAACCTATCAGAACTGGGGAAATTGCCAGCTCCAGACCAGGGCATGAGGCTCCATTCTCAGTGACATGAAGGGGGAAGCTATCTACTAGGGCATGTGCTAACCAGATCCAAGCATCAGAAGGCCTATCAGTCACTTTGCATTTAAGGTTTAGATCATGTGGTCACAGAACTCTGTAGGAGTTTAGAAAGTCAAGTCCAGACTGAGAAAACCTCTAAACAAATATAACATGATTAAAAATGTGCTCAGAGAGGCTGAAGAAAAGAAAATAGGTATAGACAGTCATATAAAAATAAATAATTTATTAATAATAAATGCTCTAGAGAGCTAAGTAATATAAAAGGAAAAAAACACAAGAAGATTGTGTCTCGATCCTGTAAGGTGGTTTGTTGATTTTAAATTTTTAAATGTTAATGAAAAAAATGATAGCTACAGAGAGACATTGTATTACGAAAGCTGCCACATTAACCTATGTATTTAAAGAATGTCTTAAATTCAGAATGGAAATGAAAAAATATGTTGCACTGAGGGAGAAGTTTTGCTTTTGTTTCCATAGGAAAGAAAAAGCTATGGATTATTTCAAAATTAATAAAGACAAGATTTGATAGGGGGAGACACACTAAGTACCTTGGCTACAGACATGAGGGAGAAAATCAGGAAAGCCTACAGGGTTGGTGACAGGTAAGCTGATCCCTCTGCATGGGAACCCTTTGAGACTAGAAGAGACATGATAAATCTTGTTGGCTACAGAATCCTCATGACTTATTATTACATGTCATCCTTTTACATGTATGTATGAAGATTTATATTACAGTTTTTTATAGAGTCCAAATGGACTTATAACATTGACAGATGCCTTTTACTTACTTAAACATAGAACAGAAACTATCTTCAGGTGACTTGTGAACACCACAAATTCCATACTTGGGTTAATGTTTTTAGAAAGAAAAGGACCAAACAGCAATAAAGACAAGTAGCCCAGGTGATACAGCCTCTCAGAAAGCCTCTTGGAATTTTCTCAAAATTCTGCATTCAGAACAGCTTCCAAGCTGCTAGCTGAGATAATCCAGCCTCATAGACTACTTTTGCCGGCATTTCAGATAAACCCTTCACTTTCGTGTCACACTGAGACTAAACAAATAACAATACAGCAAGTTCTCCCAGGACTTGACCATTATCCAGATTTTCTCAGGATCCCCAGACAGCAGGAAGCAGTCTGGAGAAATTGACACCTACATTCCCCAGATGGAATAGGTAATTTTAGGTCATTTGGTGGGTAATGATGTCTGCCATCATTTGGGGGTTTGGTTATAAGTTGTTACTGCTCATGGTCATAGAGGCAACTAAGCAAAGGAGATTAGATTCAGATATTAGGTTCTGAAAATGGGGGATACAGAAATGATAGGATAATATCTTATGTTGGTATGGATTTCTGTATATTGATACAAATTAAATGTTATCATTGTTATAACACACTATATATGTATATGTAGTAAGTCATTTAATGATCAGATTTGTGGTCATGTTAGGTATGTTCTCAAAGTTAAGCAGGGATATATTCCAGATAGGCAGATGGTCTTCAAACACTTCACAGACATATAGGATATAGCCTTCCAAATGTTATATTATCCTAAAGTTTTTCATGATAGCAAACTATGTCTGCTCTTGGCAACACCAATTTAGTTCACAGAAGAATGATGTGCATTCAAGAACCCCCATATGGATTTTGCTTTTATGTTGTAGGGCGCTGCTTGTTAATCCCGGCTGCCAAGAACTCCAAAATAATCACACAAAAACTGTATTAATTAAATAACTGCTTAGCCCATTAGCTCTAGCTTCTTATTAGCTGACTCGTACATCTTAATTTAACCCATCTCTTTTAATCTGTTTATTGCCATGTGGCTATGGCATACTGGCTAAAGTTCCAGTGTCTGTCTCTGGCAGGGTTACATGGATTCTCTCTAACTTTTTCTTCTTTCTCCCAGCATTCATTTTAGTATTACCTACCTACCTCCATTCCCTGAGCAGGCCCAGGAGAGTTTCTTAATTAACCAATGGTATTCACAGTATACAGAGAGGAATCACACATCACCTCCACTTTTCTGTTTGAATAAAAGGAAGGTTTTAACTTTAACATAGTAAAATTACATATAACAAACAGTTGTCAAGCAAGAATTGTAGTTACAATATTTATATCTATTTTATCTTCTATCATGACTAAGGAAAACTATAACTATCTATCTTTTCTTCAACTCCATCAAAGACTCTAGAATGATGTAATATTACCTAAGTAAACAGAGTGCATTATATGCAACTTCCAAAACTCTAAAATTGACAAAGACATCTCGCTACCTGGACACTTACCAAAAGTTTTTCTGTACCATTGGGAAATCAATCTTTAGCTTATAGGCCCATAGTATCTGGCAGACTTTTCATAAAGCAGGAAATTTCAAAGACAGTTCCACCTATATTGGCAGTTTGTCAGTCACTTTCTTCTGTGTCCTGCAGAATGTCTGGCAAACTCTTTCATGAAGCAGAAACCCCAAAGGAATATATCACTCTTAGGCAAGTTTAGCAGTAATTTCTCTGTGGATCCTGATTGTCCAGTTCAAACAGCATAGCATCAAGCAGTCCAGACAAAAGCAGTTTCTTGCTCAAAATGCAAAAAAAAATAACTCCATGAGGAGCCTCTCCAATGCCCATCTTCCTCTTGAAGTAATTGGTGCTTCCTGGAGCAGATGAGTCTAATTGTCATGAAAAGACCTAACTTCTTAAAACATGTTAAATGCCATATTCGATAGTCTTTGAAAGGTTTGAAGACTATCTATCTAACTGAAATATATCTCTATATATC
>LOJH01037063.1:13974-24662 GCA_001685095.1 Ellobius talpinus | reverse complement strand
AGGAGGTGGAAAATTTTTTAATAACAATAAAAACGTGTCTGAAATAAAAAAAAAGTTTTACTTAAAAAAAGAGGATAAAAAGGACTAAGTTTCATTATATGGCTATATGAGAGTTTCAAAGAGTTTTTGGGGAACACGTGTGTGTGTGTGTGTGTGTGTGTGTGTAAAACTATACACAAAGTATCTGTTATCTCCAAGAAACAGACCTCATAGGCAAATACAATTATAGGCAATCATAAGATGTAAGTGAATCTATCAAGTGAAGGGAACCCAACAGTTATATTGTATTGTGGATACACACACACATATATATGATACATATTATATATGATATATATTATATATAGGCATAATATACATATATATCAACAAAGTCTTCAAAGTTCTAGCTAGAGCAATTAGAAAACAAAATGAGATCAAAGAGATAAAAGTTGGAAAGAAGTCAAACTTTCACTATTTGCAGATAATATGATAGTATGCATAAGTGACCCCAAGAATTCTACTAGAGAACTCCTACAACTGATAAATGCAATTTTAAAAATAAATTTAGCTAAGAAGGTGAAAGTTCTTTATAATGACAGTTTTAAGATATTGAATAAAAGGACAGAAATGGAAAGAAACTCCACGTTCATGGATAGGTAGTATGTATCTACTAAAACTGTTATTGTTACTTAGAACAGTTTGTAGGTTCAATTCCAACCCAATAAAGACTCCAGTTATGTTCTTTCACAGATTTAAAGGCACAGCCTTAGTATCTTCATTGTTGTCTAGGTTCTCTGCGATTGTGATTTGTAGGCTGGTGTTCTTTGCTTTATGTTTAAAAACCTCTTATGCGTGAGTTTATAAGATAATTGTCTTTCTGGGTCATACATGGATCTAATCTACATGGGAAGTAGTAGAAGACAAAATCTCCTGAGTAAATTGGGAGCATGGGGACCATGGAAAAGGGTTGAAGGGGAGGGGAGAGGCAAGAAGGGGAACAGAGAAAAATGTAGAGTTCAATAAAATCAATTTTAAAAAAAGTAACAGTCTTAAGATTCATAGGAAGGCACAAATGATGACAAGCTATCACAGCAATTCTCACGAGAGACAACAATGCTGGAAATACCATAATGCTTAACCACAAATTTCTTCACAGAAATATAGTGGCAAGGACTAGATGGTATGTCACAAAACTATAATTTAACAGAACACACAGAGAACTAAGAAATGAATTGTACAACTACTTAATTTTCAGTAAGGTGTTTAAAATTTTATTTGTAAGAAAAGCAAACACCTCAATCAATGGTGCCAGGAAAACTGGATTTTAACATGAAGAAGAATTAAATTAAATATATAACTTTCATCCCCCATAAATCCATCCAAAATAGATCAAAGAGCTGTGAAGTTAAAAGTGCTAGATGAAAGCATATATGAAACACTTTATGATATAAGCATACACAATGACTTTTTGACATGAGCTTCAGTAGCATAGAATATAATCCCAATATTGATCAACTGGATTACAAAAAATTAAAATGTTTTGGCACAGTATAGAAAATAATGTGCAGAATGTAGAGACATATTACAGAAAGGGAAACTGCCTGCCAATTACATATGAGATAGAGGATTAGTATCTAGAATGCACATTAAATTAAAAAAATCAAACACTAAGAAAATCTGAACTCACACAATCAATAAGTGGACTAATGATCTAAATAGACAGTGTTCAAATGATTTCATAAAATGAGCAATAAGTAATTGAAAAGACTAATAGTCTTAGTAATTAGATGAATCAAAATTAAAATTATGAACTGGATGGTGGTGGCGCACACATTTAATCCCAGCACCCAGGAGGCTGAGGCAGGCTTATATCTGTGAGTCTGAGGCCGGCCTAGTCTACAGAGCGTGTTCCAGGACAGTCTCCAAAGCTACGAGGAACCCTGTCTCAAAAAACCAAAATCAATAAATAAATAAATATAATTAGAGTTACCTTGTGATTCTTTCTTACCCCAATTAGAATGGACATTGTTGAGAAAACAACCTTCATTTGTACAGTGGTGCAGCCGCTGTGAAAGCCAATATTCAGTCCCTGCCACAAATGAATAGACTGATCACGTGACACAGCTAGGAAAAGACTGTAAGTCACATACCACAGAGATCCACACGTATGAATGTTTCTTACTGCACTGTTCACCACTGCCACGACAGAGAAGTCTTGGTGTCCACTTGGTTTCAGTTTAATGGCTAAGGAATACGTGGGATGAATACTTTAAGTTTCTTTTGGTTGTAAAAAAATTGAAATCATGCTCCTTGGAGGCAGATGAAAAGAACTGAAGGTCATTATATTAAGAGATATAAGGCAGACTCAGAGAGAAAAATAAAATGCTTCCTATGTTCTCATGTATTTTGAATCCAGATTTGGAATTCTTTACAGGTGTATAGGTCATGAAATACGGATGAGACCATGGGAAGTTAGGAAGAGGTCTGAAGGGAGATGATAAGAAGGAAAAAGAGGAGCCATGAAAAACATGGAGAGAAAGATATTCAATTGGAGGATATGGATCAGCAAAAGGGTCCAGGGGCAGGACCGGAGAGATGGCTCAGCAGTTAAGAGCACTTGATGCTCTTGTAAAAGACCAGCACTCCCACAGTGGCTCACATTGCCTGTTACTCCAGCTCTAGGGGACCCCACAGCATCATCTAGTCCCTCAGGCTTAGACATTCTTGGCACATATACATATATACAAGAATTCATTTGTATTCCTAAAATAAAAATAAACCCTTCTTTCTTTTTTAAAAGAGAAAATCATTACCTTATATGGTTCATAAAATAATAATAAACAAAGGATATGTATTAAATTTCAGTTATGCCTTTTCATACCAAAAGGACCAGTTCAAATATTAAATTATTATTCAACATGTATGAGGAACCACATATAAACATATGCAGTAAAACAATAATTGTACTGTATTTATTTTGTTAGCTGGCTTTGAAAAGGGCTGTCTTAATATTTAAAACTTACTAAAATAAATTAAGATCTATCTGTGGCATGGTCTACTTAATATTAAAGAATTCTCACAAGAAGAATGATGAGAATAATTTTCAAGGACCTCTGTTTATTTTGTTTTTCATGTGAATATAAAATATAAAACTAATGGTGTTGCTATAATAGTAACAGTCACCATGAGTATGGAAAAGCCTGTAAGTTTTCTTTAAAATATTTGTTCTTTTCTCCCACTAATCAAAATGCATCTGGTGTCTGTTCAGAACCCAGACTCAATGTCCTGACCCTGGCTGCAGCTTTATGTGGCAGTGTGCCCAAGTGGCAATTTCTGAGGACTGTCATTACTGTCCCAAGCTGTTGTCTATTTTTGCCCTTGAATTATGCTGCCTCATATTAAGAATATGAAGATGTCGTTTTGAAGAAGAGCATGAGGTCAAGGGCAAGGCACAATTAGCCTGTAAACAGCAACTAATTTCTACATAAAAAAGAAAATAAATGGACTCAAATCTATTTAACTTAAGATCGATGCCACCACTGGCACGTGCTTTAGTTTAAACATGAAGGATGCTCACAGTCTATGATATAGGATTGGGATCCATGATGGTAGAATTGGGAAATGGTGGAACCTTTGGGAAGCAGGTCCAGTGAAAGGTTGCTAGGTGATTGTGGCATGCCCTAAATGTGTGGTCTCCTCCGTTCCCTCTTTTGATTTCTAGCTCATGAATGGCCACGGGTTTCTGCCATGATATCTGTCTAACACAGGCCGAAATACAGGGACCAAGAAACCCTGAATAGGATTCTTCCAAATGATGAGACATCTTAAATCTTTGCTCTTTGAAAGTTATTATTTCAGATACCTCATTGTAGTGGTGAAAAGCTAATACATTTTTTATCTTTTGTCATGCTGGAAGAAAATAAAAATAATGCAAAATTTTTCATAGATGCTTCACATATTTTCTAACCCTTTTTCCATAATCACAAAATGTTAAATGAATATTGCATAATATCCTAAATATTATTCTTAGTAACCTAAAGTCAGATATGATATTATTTATTAAAAAATAGCTAGGGGACAGAAAGATGCCTACTCAATGGTTAGTAACATTCTCTGCTCTTCCAGAGGACCAGTGTTCAATTACCAGCATCTACCCTGGGCTGGTTTCAACTGCCTGTTCCCCAGGTTCTGAAGCTCTCTTCTGATCACCTCAATCTTTCACATGCAAGTGCCCAAAATACACATACAGACAAACACACACATCTCTAATATGTTTTTTTATTGAGAGGGAAAAATAAATTATTTAAGCTACAAGAATACTGACATTTTAAAATGCTGTACTTTTATCTTGCCACTTTGAATTGATTTAGTATTCTGCTGGAAATTTTTAAAAATATAAATATTTTTTTCAACTTATAAATATTGAGAACTACTTGACCAATACATTTCTGAATAAGAAATCTACTAATATTTAGTTAGAGTTTGAATGTTTTTGTTTTGTGTGTGGGCCGTTTGTTACTTTTTTTTATCTGGGTTGGAAGACTGAAGTCTTAGACTAGAAACAGTTAAATCAACAGAAAGCTTGAGTGAAGAACATGTATGTGTCTAAATTAACTTCAAAACAGCAATCCTATATTTAATTAGGCACTGGTTTATTGGCTTCCCTAACCAATGGTGTACTGATCACTAATAACCTAGATTCTCAGAAACCCCTGGCCTCACATACTGCCAATTCCTGACAGAAATACAGAAGTTCACACTGGCATATACTGAGTGCAGACCTGGGGATTTGGCCTCTTTTGTAAACAGAAGAGCCTGGAGTAAAAGATAAACATGGAACCTGGGACAACATGTCTTGATTAGCCAAAGATTCCCCTTTAGAAGACCACAAGGACGTTCCTCAGAAACACTTCTTGGAGCAGCTGACAATGGGATCTGTTGTTATGAGCCATGTTGTGTTCTTATGAGTTGGTTGAGGGTGTATCCTCTAACAAGGAACTCCCTGTTTCTTGGTTGTGGAAATCCTCACCTTCCTGTGGTACAGTGGCCTCACCCCAAAACCTCATCAGAAGAAACTTTGTAAGGACTTTGGACAAAGCCCAGGGATCACATAGAGCTGAAGTCATCTGTGGTTTGCCTTGGGATATTCTGTGTGTTTTCCACTTTCTCCATTTCTCCTGTGGCTGCCATTATGTAACAATCGCAAATATTTCCCAATCTGGAGCTGTATGCAGTCAATTGTAAATGCTACAGATCATACCACCCACGGGAAGAGGATGCTGCATCACTTAAGTTACAATCAAACCACTTCTGTGGCTACAAACACTTTCTCCACCTAGCAGTAGTTTAATAGGTATCATAGATTAATAAATAAAAAGTGTGGTCTTAGGGAAACTTTACAAGATAAAAAAATAACCTTTGGAAGACCTAATTTCCTATATGTTGTACCACTGTGGTTCACTAGTATGTCACATTGCACATTGCCTTGAGCTATGAGAGGCGATGTTGACTTATTCCCTCTGGTTGGTGAATTTCACCTTTTGACAACAAATGGACTATATCAGAAAATTGTCTATGTAATTTGCAATATATCTTGGAGAGCTGTGAGAAAATAGACATCATTTAAAAAAACTTGAATATCTACACACACACACACACGGACACACATACACACAATTCTGTAATGGGTATTCTGCTTCTGCTTAGTAGTACTTTAATTCTCTTTTGATGATGAATATACTGGTGTAATTTTGTCCTGAGTTCTCAAAAGTACTTCACTGTGAATATGTTATGTAAAAATGAAAAGCAAGTATACTTCTCAACTGCAAACAGCTCGATTTCATTTAATAATACTTTTATTAGTTGATGTGGGTATCTATGCTTTCTGAAGAGCTCATTTTGCATATACTGAAGCAATATGAGCCTATTGTGGGATGCAGCAATGTTTAAAGGAAGCAAGTATCTCTATTTAAATATGTTTTCTTTTTAATTTCTGAGATGGTTATGTAATTGCATCACTTCTCTCCTTCCTTTTTTCCCCTCTACACCCTCTTAGTTGCCTATCTAGGCTTGAGGCCTCTTGAGCTTACTCCTTCCACATTACCGTGTCTGTTGGTTTCCTCATTGCTCAGATTATGCTTACACAACTATGTTAGTGAGACTTTATAAGTGTAAATTCTCTGGCATTTCTAGAAGACAAAAATCCCATATCAAACCCTATGATATTCTCTCTCTTACAACCTTCTGCTGTCTTTTCTGCAATGGTCTCTGAGCCTTAAGTGTAGGAGTTGTGTTGTAGAAGTTACCATGTAGGACTGGGATCTGAAACTCTACATTTTGATTAGCTGTGGTTAATATACTGCTTACCCTTTGCTGCAGAAAGAAGGTTATGTAATAGGGGATGAGAATTACATTCATTTGTATAAGGATGCATATTTAGAATGTCATTAGATATTATTCTAGTTTAACAAAGTGGATTTTATAGAATCTCCTCCAAGATCTATGACTTTATTAGCCTTAGGATGCTATCTAGGTTCTAATGCATGGCATGGAACAGGCCTTAAGTCCAAATATGGAGTTGCTGGTTAACACAAAGGTGCTTGTGCCGTTACTGAACACCCGAGGCTATCATAGCATTGGGCTGTTGCTGTGGTACATGGACATCATAGGAAAAACAAGGATCTTAATAGTGAGAAATCCCGTGGTCATGCATGTGAAGACTAGAATTGTTACCAGTTCATAGAGTCAGTATGACCCAAATCAGCATCTTAATGAGCTCCTAGAAGCTAACAAACTGAGTCTAAGAATGTATATAGAAAAAGAAAAGAGATACTCATGAAAATGTCAGTGCCAAAGATAAGACTGGTATAGCTAATGTCTCCAAAGTATAGGAAGCCTGCATATCTTCTGACAAACTACACTGAGCAGCAGAATCTGCTTATGCATCTACCTCAAGGGAGTAGAACCACAGTACTCATATTGCAACACACACACACACACACACTCACACATGCACACACACGCAGACACTCACGCACATTCGTATACATCCACAATTCAGAAGGCACCTGGAGACTTAAGGCCCATGAAAGGAGGGATACAAAAATGTACATGGTGAGACATGAAAGCTATTGAAAAGAACTTGTATGGAAGAGTATTAGGAAGAGAGAAAACTTGATTTCTCCTGGACAGATAAATTAATTTCATGCTACTTTCTTATGTATATGTACTGAAGTAGAAACCCCTTTCCTATAGGTGGAATTCTAGAAGCATCCAGGAGCTCATTTTATTTTGTTTTGTTTTATTTTATGTGCATGAGTGTCTACATGTATGTATGTACATCATGTGCCTGCCTGGGAAAGCCGGAAGAGTATGTCAGAGCCCCTGGAGCTGGAGTTACAGGTGGTCATGAGTCACTATGTCAGTGTTGGGAATTGAATCTGGGTCCTCTGCAAAAGCAGCAATTTCTTTGAATCACTGAGACACCTCTCCAGCCCCTCCCTTAAAAAAAACTTTCATTAAAACATGCTTCCAAATGCTAAGAAGTATTGTATTAAATTTTGTGACGATTTGGAAAAAATCTTATTTTTCCCTTCAAACAAACAAGTGAGATCTACAGGAAACACTGAGAAAGTACTTTCTTATTTGAATGGCCCCATGGTCTCTGTTGGGTCTCCACTAGACTAGTGTCTATCAGAGCAATTAGCTCTAATTAGCACATTTATTGTCAAGGTTCCAAGAGATGTGAGAATGGGATGGGCAGAAAGGATAATCCCCTTATCTCCACTACTACTGATCCCTCCAGAAAACAAGATTGAAGTGCATTGTCAGGGCCTGTAGGGCAGTTTCGCTGCCAGCAGCTGGCTGTCAGCACCAACAGAGGTCTGCCCCCAGGAATACCTGCTCTCAGGAACCTTCATTCCAGAATTGGGAAGGAGAACTCCATAGAAAAAGTGATGCTATTTACATTCTTGTAATTGAAAGCTCCTGTGGGGTTCCAATACGAATTTTACATTTTGACACAATAGATTCTGCTAAATACTCTTGTATGCCTCAGGAATATAGTCGGATGAGAGACAGTCCAGGGGTTTAAGTAATGAAAGCTTGCAAAATGTCCTCAAGTTTAATAGCTAATAGAAGATAGAAGATTTCCTTCTTTTCTATGCTCTAATCAATAAGAATATCTTTCATCTTGATATGTTTAAAAATATATCTTCAATTAATATTTAAATCCAATCTATGTAAGTTATTAAATTATTATGCTTATCAGGACATGATTATGACTATATAGTATAAATTAATTTAAAGACAAGATCTCCTGAGTAAATTGGGAGCATGGGGACCTTGGGGGAGGGTTGAAGGAGGGAGGGGAAAGGCAGGGAGGGGAGCAGAGAAAAATGTAGAGCTCAATACAAATCAAAAAAATAAATAAATAAAAGATAAAAAATACAATGTAACATATGAAAAAAAATTTTAAAAAGAAAATGTTATATGTATCAAATGTCATATATTACACTGCTTTATGAGTTATAATTCTATTAATTTTCTTCCTTATTTTTGTTATTTAATATTCAAATATTTAAGCAATATTAGAGCTATTAAAATAATACAAAATTTAGTTCATCTTATCTTAAGATCATTAACATAAATAGAAAAATAAAAACACAGAGCAAAGTTATATAAATTAGTACAATGATTTGAGGATAAAATTACAATAATTTTATGAAAATGAGAATGGTCACACCTTTGGGAGCATGCTGTAATAGAATGACTTGGCACTCATAATCTTTGTGAACACCTTTAATATGCATTTTAAATCCATTAACAATTTCGTTTGGCAACATAAGCACACACAGTGAAAGAAAAGCATGTGTGTAAGTAGGTGTTATATACACTATATACGCATGCACAAAGAATAGACACATACGTCCAAAAATTATATGTACAACATGTAAGGCAGTACATGCAAAATACACAAAACAACATATGCACAGTATCGCATATATTATCTAAGTTCCCATATACATGCATACAAAGAGTGTTATATAAGCTGTTTTGTGTAAAGGTACATGTATTTTTTGTGTATTCACACACGTAGGATATAACATATTATAACACAATGAGTAAAATGTCTAACTAACAATGACACAAAATAGTGTTTACTCTGAACTAAAATCCTGAGTTCTTGATAGATAGATATACGATATGATAGGATTTTTAAGCTATGTTAAATAGTCTATAGCACGATGATTATTTGAAAATAGTGTATAACTGAAAAGAGGTAAGTTCGCTTTGCTTGTTTGTACTTATGCTTTTATGAACTGAACCTTTTCTTTCACCACAATGTCGCATTTTTTGTAATTATAGAACACACTTGAAATCCAAAACTCACAAGAAGAGTAAATTGTCTCAGATTAAATTATGAACAAGTTGAGAAACAAATTGGCAGGCAAACAAATGGCACACAAAGGGAAACACCAGCAGAAGGAAAATCAAAATTGTTGACCCTTGGTTGGGTATTTTCATATGCCACTGAATTTATTGTCTAGGCAAGACATAACTGGATGGAGGTGCTGGCTTGTAAATGTTTTAAAAATGGTATGTTTTTTTTTCTTTTCAAAATATTTAGTGTCTACATTTCATCAGTGAGCCAAGTAAATCATGGCTTCTTCAAGTGCAAGGATCGAAACCAATTACCATTAGTGACCATCGGGTGCAGCCGATCCTTTCTGTCCTGTTGCCTGAATCTCAATGCTCTCCCAAGTGTGCCTGTGCAATTTAACAGGACGATCAATACCCCGCAGCAGTTAGCAGCAGCCCTCTTGAAGTGCCTCACAAAACGCGCTACATTTCTCTACCGAATAAATGTCAAAACATTCCAACAGCTACAATTCTTGGGAGAAATCGTTCTTCTGAAACATTATTGACATACTTTAACCCACATTTCCCGCTGCTTGCAGGCATCCTACTGGCCAGTCAATTCTGATTTGGCAAGAGCCACATCGACACGTGCCCCCGCTGACTTGCTTGGTGGCTGTGAAAGATAGCAGAATCTGGTGGCTAGGTCCTGGAGTCCAAGGGTCAGTGGTCTAACTCTGACTCAAGGTCAAGGTGATGGCAATCTCTCTCCAGGGACTTGGCTTCACTTCTAACCCGCCCTTGAAACTGATCAATAACGTCACAAACCGTGCCTTCTGAGCACAAAAGACCACTGGATCTAAATGCTGCTAGGTCATATCTGGTAAATCAGAAGCTTAAAAGCCATTCCTGGAGATTTAACTTCTCACTGAAAGGATAAAGCAATAGTGATACTTACATTTACATCTTTATAAATAATAAATAGCTTGAACATACATAGGCATATATACGTGTGTGTGTGTGTGTGTGTGTGTGTGTGTGTGTGTGTGAAGAACAGAAATTTATTCTTCAAATCTATGGGCCTTCATTTTTCTAATTTTGTTTTTGTCGACTTTAGAAACTCTCATGTTGTGATTGCGTTGCTCTGAACTTCATAAAATAATAAGGCAGTCAGTAGTTGTCAAGAATTTATTTCATAGGGAGTAGATGTTCTCCTTCACACTTAGCTTTATTTTTCTTTATTTTGTTGCTCATTTAAAATCCTTGACCTCTCCCAGTCTTTCCCTGAGTTATTTCAGCAGAAGATATGGGTCTTCCAGATATCTTTGAAAAACAAAAACAAACAAACA
>LOJH01037061.1:649-10696 GCA_001685095.1 Ellobius talpinus | reverse complement strand
TCTTCCTCCTCCTCCTCCTCCTCCTTCTTCTTCTCCTTCTCCTCACAGTTTATAAATACCTTTTAAGGATGCTTAAAATAATTAAAGTTTGGCTTTTTGTCAGTCTTCTGGTGTCTTTCCTCAAGGGGACCCAGCATCTCCTTTACTCAACAGACTGTAGTTCTATAGATTGACTCAAGTCTGGAAATGGAAATTAAAGGACTGTAATTCAATTAAGGCAATTTTCCTTTTCTTTAGAACTTTTCTGATTATGTAGCTCAAGTAAGAAGGCATTAGACTTCTACCTCTCTTCTAGAAACATCCTGATAAACTAATGAGTTTTGACTGATCAGTGATTACTAATCAGTAATCACACAACTCTGTGTGAGTCCATTTATTTAATCGCCCACTTTGTCTTTGGTAGCCAACTGTTGTCATTTGGCTTCTGCACCCCCCCATATCAGGCCACAGGCTTCCATTTAGGTGTTTTCAGTTATAGTAACTGTAGTTTCCATTCTTAAGGTTTGGCTTAAAGAGATGAGATATCCTGGCACTCTTCTGGATGCTCGTCCACCTTCACAGTGTTGACAGTGTCGATGAAAGTTACATCACAAACTGCAATCAGAAAACAGAGAGAACAAATCTGAAATGGTGGGAGTCTCTGAACACTCAAAACCTGCCCCCCAGAAACATACTTTCTCCAGCAAAGCCACACCTCCCCTGAACAGGGGACCAAATACTCAGATGTTCAAGAATATGGGGACATCTCATTCACACCACTGCAAAGTCCCAAAAATCCCAAAATTAGTTCAGAGAAGTTACTCCTTAAATATTTTCCTCTGTATCTGTCTAGTCAACAGAGTCAGTTACTGTAAGTCTTCCCCAGAGAAACAGAATCAGTAAGTTATACTATAATAAATTTGGTTTATATAACTATAAGGTTAAGGTAGCCCAAGATCTTCATTCTCTAAGACCTATGAGAATCAATGTGTAGCAGTTGTTATTCTAAAGGCCTGGAGCCAAGAACCCTAGGGTATAAAGTACATTGGGAAAGCTGTTAAGTGTCTGACTCAAGAGCCAGCATTTTAGCCCACGTGCAAAGGTCAGAAAAGACATATCTGAGACCAGGCAGTCAGGAAGAGTTCCCCCTTACTCAGCATTTTTGCTTCTTTCTACAGTTGATTGGATGAAGCCCACTCACATCAGGGAGAATAATTAGCCATATGTAATCTACTAGTTCATATTAATCTATATGAGACTCACTTTTACAGCATCTGCTCAAATGTTTGGCCACTCTGTAACCCAGTCAGTTGAACTTAATTCCCTGCTTTTGATGACATAGTTTATTGAATGTAAAGTTTATAACAATGGCTGGACTAGAATAAGTGGTCAATAAATATCATAATGATTTTTTCAAAGACGTTTGAAGTATCCTTCAACAGGGTTGCCTTACAACTAATCAGATTCACCATGCTGGGTAATATTTCAGATGTAGGCATTTGACGAGAGCCTTTAAGCTCTAACAATGCCTATGTAAATACTATGTGATGTGCTATACTGAAGACAATTTCACCTATCTGCTGGGCTCCTTTTAGGAAAAAAAATCATTGTGTATTCTTAGAACACTCAGATGTGATGGAAGCTGTTACCATTATTATTTTATAACCTAGTATCTCTGCTGTATGTTAAAGGAAGTGAGGAATAGCGGTCTGCACATACATGTGATCATGGTACGATCTATTGTAAATTTGCTCTTACACTAACCTACATGTTCTTTTTTATTAATTAATCAAAATACTTAGAATATTAGAACAAGCATCAATCAACTCATAAGGATGTTTTATATAATGACTTAATACTTTTATTATTGTTGCTGTTATTGCTATTTGATGGTAATGGTAGCCCTGGAGATCCAATGCAGGAACTCAAGTTAGGCAAGTGTTATACCAACTAATACGCATCATCAGTCTTTTTAACATAGTATTTTAATATCATTTTACATTCCATCTACAGTTCTTTCCCTCACCCCTCCTTAAGACCCCTGCCTAGTCAAACCCTCATCCACTCCTCCCAATGGGTAAGGGCTCCCATGGGAAGTCACCAAAATCTGGCAAGTTGGGACAGAACCAAGCCCCTCTCTCTCCTTCATTAAGACAGAGCATGGAATTCCACCATAGAGAATGGGCTCCAACAAGCTAGATCATGCACCAGGGATAGATCCTTGTCCTAGTGCCAGGTGCCTCACAGATAGTCCAAACTTCACCACTGTTTCTCACTTATGGAAGGCCTAGGTCAGTCCAACGGAGGCTTCACAGCTGTTGGTCTAGAGTTCATGAGTTTCCATGACCTTGGTTCAGCCATCTCTATAGATTTCTCCATCATTCGTGATCTTGACCTCCCTTGCTCATATATTCCTTCCTCCTTCTCTTTGACTGGCTTCCTGGAGCTTGGCCTGGTGCTTGGTTGTGGATTTCTGTATCTGGTTCCTTCAGTTGCTGATTAAAGGCTCTGTGATGGTAGTCGGGGAATTCACTGATCTGATTACAGGGAAGGCCAGTTCTGTCTGGTTCCCTCTCCACAATTGCTAGGAGTCTTGATAGTTACCTCTTTAAAATGTGGTGTGTGTGTGTGTGTGTGTGTGTGTGTGTGTGTGTTTACATGAGCCTGCCTGCCTGTATGTGTCCCACATTTTTGCAGTGCTCATAAAGGTCAGAAGAGGGCATTAGATCATCTGGAACTGGAGTCACAGATAGTTGTGAGCCTCCTTATGTGGGTGTTGGCAACTGAATAAGTGTCCTTTGTGAGATTATCAACTGCTTTTAACTGCAGAGCCATCTCCCTAGTCCCAATAATTAATTTCTTTAATGATCTACCTTTTACTTCTCTTTGGTTAAAAAAAATAACTGGGGTATAATGAAAGGAAATTATGACATAGTGCTTGTCCTGTACTAACAGTCATGTAAAACTGACATTTTTAAGTATATGGGATTAAGCATATATGGTGTAAAATTGGCAGTATTCACAAATAAAAGGCAAAGGAGTAGACATGCTACCATATGGAATAGTAAAAAAAAAAAGCAGACATGGAAATAAGGTTTCCACCCTAAAATCTTGGAATGCTCTATTCAGTATCCTACTAAAATTGCCTCCTTGTTTTTCTGTACTCTTCTCCCACCTGCCAGGGCCCCCATGTCCCTCTGGCTAATGGGAATAGACATGCCTAAGGGCAGAAATATTTGTGTTCATGATTTATCCCCTTCGTACGATTTCTTGTAAAACTATCGCAAATATTTTTTTTTCTAAGCTTGTAAGAGGTGGTTTTATGGACTTGGCCGCTGACTTGTTTAAAGCTTGATTATTTTTGAAGTTAGGAATATTTGTGACCGATGGGACATCAAGTTTTAAAATAAAAGATACAATTTAATCAACTCTGAGGAGAAGGAATCCAAACTGCTAGTGCATTGAGGCTGCATTCTGGATGAAGACAAAGGCTGCTGCCCTGAGCTCCCTTAGACGGTGCTGCAGGGATGGGTGTTGGTTGCCAGCAGCTTGAGAATGTTTGTTAGTTCCCCTATGGCAACCATAACAAACTGTTGGTTCCTTTAATCAGCAAAAACTTATTATCCATAAATTTAGAAAGCAGAAATTAAAAGTCAAAGTAGTGACAGGACCAGACTCCCTGATTTTGTTCTAGACAACAGTCTCTTCATGGCTTGTAGAGCTTTTGATACTTATTGTTATTCACTTGTGATAGCACAGGGCCTTGTGTTCTTCCATGAGTATTTCTTTTCATAAAGATTCACATTGTCGAGGTCACCTTATAAATGCAGGATGTCCCCGTCTTGAGATCCTTCACTTACATTTATCTGTAAAGACTTTTTTTCCAAACAGGGTCAAAGACATGGTAACTGATATTGGGATTTTTTTAACCTTCTTTGGAGCTATAATTTTACCTACTTGAAAAATTATGTGTGTATGTGTGTGTGTGTGTGCATGTATGTGCATGCATGTACTATAGGATACATGTGGAGGTCAGGGATAACCTTGGATGTTGATCCTCACCTTCCCCTTGTTTAAGACAAATGTCCTTTGGTTCACAGCTCCAATGAGAAGCTATTTAACCCTTGAGCTTCAGGGAATTCCTCCTGTTTCTGGTTTTCCTATCTTTCCATAGTAGAAAGAGCACCGGGGTACTAGACACATGCTATCATGTTCAGCTTTGTGTGGGTTGTGGGATCTAAGCTCAGGTTCTCATGCTTGTACAGAAAGTGCTCTCCAGCCCTTCCATCTGCTTTCCTTCCCTGCTCCCTGGTCCATCCTGACCATAGAAAGGGGCTGCTCTGTTACTAGCCCTGCACATGGGACCAAACAGCCCAAGACAGTCTTGTAATATAATTTGAGTGGCTTGATGGAGTGATTTTCAGAGTGTGTTTCAAAATTTTTCTATCAGCTTTTTCTCTGTTGCTGAGTGTTCACCATACGGAACAAGAGGCACATATACATCTCCCTGTCGTTGTAATTGAAATTGCTTCTGTTAAATTAGCATTTTACCGAGATACTCAATGATTTTTCTGTTTTGACTGAACTTCTATTTCTCTTCACTGCTTTCAGATACTATCTAAAACATGATTTGTGAAGCGTGTAGTGATGATTTTTTCCTATCAGATATCAAGCCTGAAGAGGAAGTTTGATTTTGGATGAATAGCATTGTCTCTCTCCTTTGATTCACAGATTTCTTATTGCTTTAATGTATGCTTTAGGGTGAAATTAACAGAAGTCCATGATGTGAAAAGGCATGGTTTCCTCGTTCCAGCTCAGGCTTCTTAAACTATCTGACATGTGGTGCTAGCGACTTTGATTGAGTATCTTCCTTGATTCATGAATATTCTGGGAACATTCTCATTTTTGATAGCTCTTATGAGGGATTTGTGTATGTGTTTACTTGTATGTGTTTGTGTGTGCGTGTGCATGTGTGTGTGTGTTCACATGTGTGTGCAGATGCACACGCATGCATGAGGACAACCTCAGTGTCATTCCTCGGGTACCATGCATGATTTTATCTGCGACAAGATCTCTCCCTGGCCTAGAGCTCAAATGGCCCAGGCTATGCTGACATACGTGTGAATCTGGGGAATTCTCCTATCTCCTCTTCCGCAGTGACTGAATTAAAAATATGCACCATTAGGCCAATTTGTTTTCTCTTTATATTGTTGTACTTTTGTTGTTGTTTACCATGACTATTGTGGTGTGAACTCTGGTCCTCCCTGCTTTTAAGGCAAACACATCGCCGGCTGTGCTATCTCATATCCAGCTTCCGAGTCAGGTATCTTGAATCAAAGTATGACTGTCATGGTACTTTTTCTTCTCTGCACACTTCTCTCTTAACTTGAAGAGTCACAGTGTTGCTTAAAAAAACAAAACAAAACAAAAGCTCTTTCAATTTATTTATTCTGGTTTACGTGTATAAGTATTTTATCTGCATGTATGCATTTGCACCGTGTGTATGCCTATTGCCTACATATGACAGAAGATATAGTAGCCCCTGGAACTGTGGCTATAGATGGTAGATACACACTGTAAATACACCAAGCAGGTGCTGACGTATCCGAGTCCTTTACAAAAGCATCAAAGTGCTCTTCACTGCTGAGGAATCTCTTCACCTCCAGAAAGCCAGTTTGATTATTTAATATTTGATTTTGTTCTCAAGTTACAATAAAAAAAGAAGAGCGACAAGTGACTATAGTTCTATTATTGAAAAAAAAAACAACAACCTGAGACTTCTGGATTTCATAGAGTACCATAACTTGGATATACATCCAGAATCTTAATGATGATCATTCTCACTTGATGGAGTGCTTGACTTCACTAACCCTCTTGATTCTCATACATTTGTTTGATGAGCATCTACTAGACAGCAGGTGCTCCCCAAACAGAAATCAGTGGGCAGTGCATGCAGGAGTCTTCACAAAAGCGTATGCATTTCAGCCCAGTCGACCCAGGAGGACAGCTTCAGGTGGAAGACAGAGAAAGTGTGAGCCCTGTTGTGGATTCTGTGATGTGGTGCTCAGATCCCCTTCTGTACTAAGTCCGGACGGCTTCCTTCAGTGGCTCGTGGTATGTACAGCTGATGGCACTCCAGTCTGGACATGTCTCTCGTGGAAAAAGAGCCTTCACCTCCAAAGTCACAAGTCTCTCCACAATGCCATCAGAAATATCAAGTGGATATCTAGTTCAAAGGGAGGCAACCATGGAGTTCCCTTACTTCCAAGTGTGTCTATAGTGAGCCAGGGCCTGTGGCTGAAATGCATTTTCCAGGCGTTTGGTATCACCCAAACACTCAGAGAAAAAGCCATTTCCTTGTCTATTCCAGCTGTCAGAAGTCATCTTCATTCATTGGTTATATCCTTCTTTTATCTTTCAAAACAGCGACAGTGACCCAAATGTTCTTCTCATGTGGTTTCTCAGGCCTGGCTCTTCTGCCTCCATTCTGCATATAGAAGGACCTCTGTGATCCCATTGGCTCACCTATGTAATCAGGTTTATCTCCTGAAAATTTAAAACTAACCGAATAGTATTCTTAATTCCATCTGTGGCCTTAGTTCTCCCTTGTGGCACAATATAGCAGGTTTATATGTTTAGACCAATGTTCTGATGGGGCATAGATAGAATGTGAATGTCTCACTTATGGTGATATGGGTGGCAACATGGGCGCAGATGAAGTCATGTAGGGAGGTATAATTCTGGGCAAGTTCAGGGGGATTCTGCCAAAAATTCACTTTTTTCAGTAGAGTGAGGACTAAGTCCAACAGCTAAGTGACACCAAGGATCCCACAGAGAAGAACACTTGTGGACAGCATGTAAAAAGAACGGGAGATGAATCTGCCATGACATATGATGGTATTTCTAGCTAGCACTCTAGGATCTTCTCAGTCCTACTGCTTCAGGGCTGTTTCCAGGGTTTCAGTGGGTCATATAGTTTTTGTTTGTTTGTTTAATTCCAAAGTATTATTCTAGCAGAACCTACCTTCCCATGGTTGCTTACCTTGTGATCATTTCTGTTTTGGACTTTTTATGCACATGAAATAAGAAATCTTCACCACAGAGTTAGGAGACACATTTGTTGTTGCTGCCCCCATTTGATAGATGCGGAGGTTGAGGCATAAAGAGGTCAAACACCTAAGGTTCTCCAGGTGGACCTTGGCAGAGCTGGGATATAAAACCAGGCAGTCTGTGCTTGGGACATTTGGTTTCACCATTGCTACAGTTCAGAGAGTAAATGGCCCTCAAAGGACCACGGCATAGAGGCTTAACACCACGCCAACACTTCTGGGATGTGATGGAGCCTTTAGAAGGTGGCTTTTCCTGAGTGGTCTCCAGTTAGTGGATTTGTGACTTTGAAGGGCATAAATGATCCCAGCTCCATTTTTTCCTCCCTCTGCTCCATAGCCCTGAAGTGAACTGGCTCACTCCATCAAGGGCTCTTGCCCCAACACTGACCTGAAAAATAAAATGTCAGAAACTTCAAAAGCTGTGAGTCAGAGGAACCTTTATCTTCACCTCAGGTGCTTATTATGATGATTGAGAGCGAAAGGGCAAAGCCACCCTCCATTCTGCCGGCCAATTCACTTAGCAAATTCACAACTATATTTTGTGTATCTTTAAGGACATGGCCACTTATCTGTTACTCAGAGGAATAAAACCTCACACACCGTACCTAAAGCATCCACAAAATAGATATTATTAGAGAAGCAATCTAAAAAGTGGTTGAAAACATAAATGTTCAATTCGGAACATTAGGTCCTGATGCAGCCATTCAGTAGATGTGCTGGGGGCATTACAGAAGTGAAGTCTCAATTTGTTTGTCTGTGAGCTGGGATCACATGCCAACCGTGAGGGGAACTGAAATAACAGAGGCAGGGATTTCCTCGCCTGTCACTCAGAAGGGACATATTTAGGTGACTGGTGAGCTAGCTCAGCTGTTAAAGGCCTGTGCTGGCAAGGTTGCTTATATGAGTTCTATCCCCTATCCCCGTAGCACTAGGATGGGCGGAAAGAACCCACTCCTGCAGGTTTTCCTCTGACTTTTGTAATCAGGCTGCGGCACGTACACACGTGTGCACACACACATAGTCTCTCTCTCACACACAGCAATAAATAAACAAGTGATGGAGAGGATTGTATTGTGTACAAGTAGTAGAATAGAATCAGAGTAGGAAGTTTCCCAAGTTAATTCAAAACAAACTTTTTAATGCAACCCTATCCCAAGCCATCCTATCTTGTACATCCCTAAGACTTGAGGATTTCTTTGTTGTTGTTTTTTGTTTTACCAAGTTCCCACACCTTACATTTCCCATAAACCACCCTTTTCCTTCTAGTATGTCTTTCCCTGTAAGTCAGTCTCAGGCAAACTTAGATTCATTAGAAACTGTGAAAATCATATGGTACCATTCAGCTCCAGGGAGGTTATTTGTAGTCACTCAGCCTCATTTCTCAGTATAAGGTGACACCGTTTAGGACATTAATCAGCTTTCTACAGTCACCTGCAGTCTCTAGTCCCATTCCTTCCTTCCTCCATTTATTTAATTTGTATTTATGAGACAAGCCCTGTGCCAGAGCTCAAACTGGTATTGTCTCTTTTCTCCCATGTCAGGCTCGGTCTTTCCTGTTTCCTCATGCCTATAGGGACTTGTTATCACATCTGGGTTCATACAGCTTGACTGAGAAGAGTCTGGGGACTTCATGGTCTGGGAAAGGTACCTTGTGTCTCTTTTCTTTTGGCCTTTGGGAGAATTTCATTGAGCTATCTTTAAAATAAGTTTGAGTTTCTAGAATTCCATTAAATGATGAAAACCCTTTATATATTCAATTAATGTTTTAGGAGACAATTTTTTAAAAATAACATTTGAAAGTCTTAGTGGAAGTCCTAGACATATTTTCAGAGTTATGTTTGATGCTAACTGTACTCAATGGAGCAGGCAGTAGAGGGCTCCTGCATATTCACTGTGGAGCAGGCAGTACAGCAGAGACACTGCGGAGCTTGCAGTACAGGGCTCCTGCATATATACTTTCTTAACTCCAAAAGCAGCTCCAGGAAAGGTGGGCTTCTTATCCTATTGATTTTCCATGTGAGAAAATGGCATCAGAGCAAAATGAGTTGATGATGTCTATGTCATAAGCTGGTAAGCTTTAGAAAGTTGTTTTCTGGGCTTTCTGCCTTAGAAGCCAAGCCCTTAGTCTCACCCTGGCACTAGAGAGAGATGAAGGAAGAAAGAGAAAGAGGCAGAGACAGAGAGACAGAGACAAGACAGAGGGACACTTATTTTAGCATAAAACAAACAAATGCCACTCTTCACAGGTCTAAAAATTATCTATATCTATCTATCTATCTATCTATCTAATATTGAGAGGTTTATTGGTCTTGCTCTGATATACTGCAGATTTGGCTTTGTCTTCTCTCCTACTATTTATTCTAAAAATCTTCCCTTCTTCCCTTCCTTCTTTACAACATTCTTCCCTCCTTCCCTATCTCAACTCTTTCCACTCTCTATCTTTCCATACACTCTCCTGCAAGTACACACCCACACACACACACACACGCACAACCACACCCACCCACCCACACACATCTCTCCTACTCCTTACTCCTAGTAACTGATAGTGATCCATCTGCTCTTTGCAGGGGAAAGTCAGCCCCTGTACATGGGGGCCTGGTCTATGAAAGTGTTGGCAGGGGCCAATACCATGTGTACTGTATCTGTGTAATTCCCTCGAATCCTGGGATAGAAGATATCAGAAGTACTGTATCATCCCAGCACTGCTCCCAGGCAAGGTCTACTTCTTGACTTTTATCAAACATGAGACAAGAAGAGTACAGGGCTCTGTGTTTTTCCTGTGCTTCAGAGCTATGACCTACTCTGAGCAAATCTTTTGAGAGAAATGCTGTAAGTCCATGTGTGCACTTTACTTCTCCTGGGGCAACAGCTTTCAAGATAGTTCAGTTAAAATTCCTGCTTAAAAAAAGAAAGAAGGGAAGGAAGGAAGGAAGGAAGGAAGGAAGGAAGGAAGGAA
>LOJH01037060.1:0-15357 GCA_001685095.1 Ellobius talpinus | reverse complement strand
AGATAGATAGGAGAAGACCCTCCTACATCACATACCACACACACACCACACACACACCTACCACACACACACCACACACACACACCACACACACATACCATACACACACCACACACACCACACACACACCACACACACACATACACATACCACACACACCACACACACCACACACACACCACACACACATACCACACACACCACACACACACATACCACACACACGCACACACACATGCCATATACACATATACCACACACAAACACACACACATACCACACACACCACACACACATGCCATATACACATATACCATACACAAACACATACACACATACCACACACACACAAGTACATATTTTAAAACAGTATTTTTTTTCAAAAGGAATATTGAATCTTTATTCCTAAAACTAAAATAATTTTCAGATCTTCCCATTTTGATAGACCAGTGACTAAGTCATCTCAGAAAAATTTAAGTTGCTGGCATAGTTGGCTGGCTGGAGAGTTAGGGAGCAGAGCTCAGCTCTTATGATATGGACCCGTTTCTGATTATCATTTTGTGGTTTTCTTCAGTGAGTAGGCTGTGTCCTTTCATAATGGCAAGGTTAATGAGATGTGGAGAAAGATTTTTATAGATGAAGAATTTTGCTTGCCTGGAAGGTCCTCAGATTGTGTTGGGTTTTTTTTCTACCCACCTATCCTTTTATTTTTAGTGATTGAAAGAAACACTTCATTTAATACTTTCATTCCTTCCTGTATATGGGTTTTTATGATAATACAAAATTTACCATCAGTATACAATTCATCATACTAAACACTTTTGTATTGTGCAGTCATTACCATAAGCCAGCTCCGTGTGTGTGTGTGTGTGTGTGTGTGTGTGTATATGCATGCACGCCAGGGCCCACATGTAGAAACCAAAGGACAGCTCATAGGAGTCAGTTCTCTCTTCCCACTAGGTGGGCTCTGGGCATTGGATTCAGGTAACCAGGATTGGTGACAAGCACCTTTACAATAGGCTCAGACTGCAAATCCCTTATTTTGTAAAATTGAAACTATCACTAAATAGTAATTTCTCAGCATTGCCAATTCCCACTGTCTGGGAAACACCATTATGCTGTCTGTGTCCACCTCAAGCCGTTTTTATTTCTGAGATATGTTTCGATACATGGGCCACTCAATAGGCTGACATGGACAGGTCAGGGATGTGTTGCAGGAGGCCGCTTGTTGGTTCCTAGCCGCTTAGCCCCAAAATAATCACACAGAAACTGTATTAGTTAAATCACTGCTTGGCCCATTAGCTCTAGTTTCTTATTGGCTAACTTTTATATCTTAATTTAACCCATTTCTAGTAATCTGTGTATCTCCACGTGGCTGTGGCTTGTCGGCTAAAGTTCTGGCGTCTGTTTCTGGTAGAGCTACATGACTTCTTTCTGACTCTGCCTCCTTTCTCCCAGCATTCAGCTTAGTTTTCCCTACCTAACTCTGTTCTCCTATAGCTCTGCTATAGCCCCAAAGCTTCTCCTATATTAACCAATGGTATTAAAGCATACAGAGGGGAATTCCACATCAGGGATGACTGACCATCTGGGGCTAGATGCCAACAGCTTTGTGATGGCAAATATCCTTCCTTAGGTCAGCAGGTGGCACTGTCTGATGTCTGTTGTTTCAGAAGCAGTTGGTGGAATCAGATGAACTGGCGGTGCTCTGAGCTCTGGTTGGAAGATGGGAAAGGGCAGGCAAAGACTAAGGCAAAGGCTGACGGGCAGCCCTGCATTCTGATCACCGAGACTGCATCTCTGCAGACTGGCAGAGGCGGACACTGTGACTGACGGCAATAAAAACTGAGCAGCTGGTGCCCCATTAATAACCACAGGCTGTAGGGGATTTGCACACACCCCCAACACAGACACAGAGGAAGACAAAGGGGATGGGGTGTTGTTGGAGTGTGCTGGGAAAACCCTAAGTCACCCTAGAGGTATGACTTCATGCCCCTCACCTTTTCAACTTGCTTTTCTGGGGGTCTGTGACATTTATTTCCTGACCTCAGGGTGACATCTCATAAAGGCAAAATTATCCCAACCAGTACCTTTGAAGCAATAAGGCTTAATCCATGTAAATCATTACTGTAAATGACACTATGTCATGGGCATGTGTTTTGAGGGACTGTGGGGCATTCTCAATGCCTTTTGGTCTGTCCTAAGCAAAAATGTTTATTTCATATTGCTCACAAATCCTGTTAGTTAACAACAGACTCATTTTATATAGGCCAAAAAGAGAAAATTATATCAGCCAGAAGCAGCCATGACCACTCGTGAGCATAGAACGAAAGGTGGCAGTAACGGCCACAGACAAACAGCATCCTTACTGGTACCTGTAGGAAGATACTGAAGTACCCGTGAAAAGCCAGGTGCCCATCTGCACAAAATCATATCAGATATTCAGGCAGAAAATATCAGGACAATCCTCTGCTTTCCCCAAACTACGAAGAGGGTAAGTTCATAGATGCTACCGCCTTCCTTTGATGAGTGTTTGGGGGAGAGAGAATGGTGAAAGAACACAAAGACAACATCATTGATACACACCAAAAAGACTTCAATTTGAAGATGGAAACTGTTTCAAATTCAGTCGTCTTCTTCCTGGCTGTGATTTTTAATTAAGACACAAACTGAGCTGTTTCTTTTTTTTTCCCGCTGGCAGAAGGATATACTATTACCTGCTTCTGATTCCTTCCTTTCTTTTATGATTGCAAGGTGAAACAAAACAAAAGCATCTTAAGTATACTGATCAAACTCTACGGATAGATTGCATATGATACTGGCCCATATATTCATGCACGGGTACAAATAACACACACACACACACACACAGCATCACTAATAATGTCATCATTAAGAATTCTCAGCAGTGCTTAGGGGATCTTTGCCCATCTGCCTTAGGATTATTTGCCACAATTCTATGGGGGAAGTACAGTTTTAAAAAAAAATACTGAGCCCCTTTGCAGCCACTCAACATATAGGAACAAAAGGACATTCAGGCAATAGATTTCTTCTGTGTGAGGTGGGTAGGTAGGTTGTGGGCACATTTGCTGAAAAAGAAAATACATTGAAGGTTTTCCATGACACAAAGAGTGACGGCTGGGAATTCCCAGAGCATAGTGGAGACCCAGTTTCCCGTTTGACAAACATCAGTGAAAAATATGCTATTCTTGCTCATGGCACCACTCCTGCCTGAGTACCACAGGCTGTGGAGTCTGCTATCTTCCTTGTGCACCTCAGCGTCTGCTCGGGTGGGGAGCTTCCTGGTAGCTCTAAAGCTTACACAGGGGATGTGTGTGCTAGAACCCCAGGAACACTTCCTAAGCATAATAAGTCAATTGTGTTCACTCATTACAACCACAACGTCGAAGACGATGCACGTCAAAGAATCTGTGAGCAAATGGCACGGATCTGTGCACACACCTGTCTAAATATGTCATACAAAGCCCAGATGCACCTATCTCCTATGATACACATCGTTTGTGACTTTTTCTGAGAGGTGTGAACAAATGTCTGCTCACCCCAGATAAGGCGCTGATAGCAGACCAACGAGACAATTCTATAGAAATGTAGCTTGACCATGCAACGGAGTTGCTGCGGCTGCTTACGGGAACATGGGTGCACAAGGGTAGCCGTGTCATCTGCCATGCCGAGCACAAAGGACAAATTACAAAAGCTGCGCCTCTGGACCTCCCTGCACAACACACGAGCAGCTCCACAAAGAGGCTTTTCTTCCCAGCGGTTGTTTATTCCATGTGTAACCTTGGAGACGGGCCACGTGAATCTTGTAACTTTCTGAGCTTCTTGAGTGTCCCGAGGCTTTTCCTGAAAAGATGTGAACAAATGCCTCTTCACTCCAGATAGGGCACCAACAACAGACCAAAGGAACATCCGACTCGTGAGCCAACCCATCCATTTGGTTCACTTAGAAAAGTATGGGTGAGGGGTCACTTACAGCACGGGCTACTGAAAGACAACTGCCTCACTAAGAGTCCCAGGCCTTAAGGGATACTTCTCTGGAGCTCCCGGGGAACTCTTTGTCAACTGCCCACAGGTAAGGGAATCTCCACTCCTTAGCAGTTGTTATGCCTTAGGAGATTCCGGAAGGCAGAGCCTTGCAAGCCTTGTAAGTTTGAGGAACTTCCCTAGACTTGGGAAGCTTACTGTTTACTGTCTGAGTCTAAAGGAGCCTCCCTTTAGGGCAGAACGCTCAGACTTAAAGGAAACAGCTAGGCAACACTGAGTCTTTGACATTTCCTTGGGCTCTTTAGTCTTCTGAGCTTCCTCCCTCTCTCTGGGACAGAATGTTTCAACTGTCAGGAAACAACTATATAACCTGCACCTGTCAGGGAATCTATCAGCTATCTACCCTCACAGCATCTTCACGATGCATTGCCTACTGTCTTTCCTACTGAGGGCAAAGGACCCAGAAGTCAGGAATAGGCCGTCCTTATCGGCACAGTCCTAAGAACTAACAAACTGCTTGGATTAATGAATATTAGTAGAATGAATAAATAGACCTTCTTTACTAAAACAGAATTTTCTCAATTGTTGAGAACTAAGCTGTTTGGTTTTCTAAGAAAACTGAGAAAAATTGTGGAGACGCTTGGGATAGCTTTCTTCCTAGGTGCCTTTAGAAACTGGGAAGAGGGGGCTTGGGAGTAACTCAGTTGGTGAAGTGCTTACCACACAAGCATATGTCAAATCCCCAACATCCACGTAAAAAGCCAGGTCTGTCAGAGTGCACCTCTAATTCCAGTGCTGGGGAAGCAGAGGCAGGAGAACTCCCAGAGTTCACTGATCTAGCCAAACTGGTGAGCTCCGTGTTCAATGAGATGTAGCAATGAAGGAATGCTGTTCTTCAAATGTTACCCAAGATGAAGCTCAGGGCTGGTGACAGGTGATTCCTGTAAGTAAGCCAGTCTGCTCTCCTTCATTACCACCAAGTAGCAACTACCAGCATAGACACAGGACAAATCCTGGGCATGTTGCTCTCATGCTGCCTCAAAACAAAAAAAGGAGGAGAATAATTGAGGAAGACATCTGGCATCCACCAATTCCCACCTCTTCGTGCACACACAAAAAATGTGCATCCCACACACACAAAATTTAATAAATCAGGAAGGATGCTGTAGATGCATGTTCAGTCATGTTGGAAAAGTCACGTGAACAAAGTGCATGGAACATCTGTGCCAGAATCATCAAGGAGACATAAAATTTAGCTTCCTCATCCCCATGGCTAGAAGTTTTCATCTTGACAGATTTGGGGTGTGGTCCTGGGGTCTTTAGTCAGGAAACACGCTATGGGTGACAAGTGTATCTTTAGGTATAGAAACTAGAAGATAAGGGGATTGTAGGCACCATCAGTTGGGTCTACTTTGCAAATAAGTCCTTCTCTGCCTGGAGTCAGCTCAGAAAAAGCCTGCCTGTCTAAGCTCAAGATGAATGAGATACTGAGCACTTGGCTTGATTCCTCTGGTTTTAAGTACTTGAGATTATAAAGTGGATTTATGCCTCCAAAGGGATCATGAGTTCATTCTTTCTTTGAGGCTTTTAGATGAAAAAGCCTTCTGTAGGGCCCAGAGCAAGTGTTGGGATAGAAGAGAAGAGGTTGGGATTAGAACTTAAGGTGAAAATAGTGATGAAAAGTAAAAGGCTCAAAGAAATTTCAGAATGATGAGGAGTAGAACTTTCTTATAGTTATTCCCAGGGAATCAGTAGAAGATTTACCCAGCATTTAAATACTATGCATTCTGGGCTCTTCCCACTGTATGCAATGAAGGAATGCTGTTCTTCAAATGTTACCCGAGATGCAGCTCAGGGCTGGTGACAGGTGATTCCTGTAAGTAAGCCAGTCTGCTCTCCTTCATTACCACCAAGTAGCAACTACCAGCACAGACACAGGACAAATCCTGGGCATGTTGCTCTTGTATTTTTGGTATGGATTCATGAAACGTAAGTATTGAGACATTCAATCAGCATTTATTGGAAAAAGACTTCTCAAATCTTTCTGTTATATAAACTAAATGCCCATGGGAATTAACATAATCCTCAGCCTCCATAATTTATAGTCCATGGTATCAATAACACAAATTCTTTAGCTACCACACAGCCCTGTCACTGTCTCCCTGCTCCTCTGAGCCCTCCCCTGTGTGCTCCCACCATCTCCCTGGCCACAGCACTGCTCCCGCTATGCAGTCTCACCTTTCTTTAAAGTTCCTGCCTCAGAACCTCCACGCTGCCCGTTCTCTGTGCCTACTTGATCGTTGGCCGATGGCTGCATGAATTAACTCCTTACTTTCCGTTTTCTGTTCAAATCTTATTGTCCCAAGGTCTATCCTCACTTCTCTATTCAAAAATGTTAACCCACCGCAGAGATATCTCAGGCAGTAAGGTGCCTTCTGAGTACTTGGGGCCTTGACCTCAAGAAAAAAAATAATAACTGGGCATTGTGGTGTGCACTTGTAATCCCAGTGCTGGGGAGGTGGAGACAAGAGGACCTAGGGGTTTCTGACCAGTCAACCTAGCTTAATCGGCCAGCCCCAAGTCATAGTGAGAGACCTGGTCTCATATCACAAGATGGGCATTACTCAAAAGCAACCTCTGATGTTGACCACACACATGCACCACTTACACACACACACACACACACACACACACACACACACACACTTCAACCTGAAATCCTCACAAACACTCCTCACATCTCATTATACTCTTTAGTTTGTCTATAATTAGCTCTTATGTTCTGGTCTAATGTGTAATTTACACACTTATGTTTGCTGTCCATTGTTTTTCACTCCCCGATGGAACACAAACAGCATCACACCAATGGCAGCAGTGCTGATTATTGAGCTACCTCAGGAACTTAAGTCAGCACCAGGACATCATACAGAACCCACAAACAATCACAGAAAGAGTGAGTGGATGTTTTTGAGAACTTCCTTTACCGGCAACAGTTTATTTAAATCTCACCACAGTTCCATGGGGTAGATAAGGTTATGATCACTGATTTACAAACAAGAGAACGAAATGGTAAAGACACTGGGTACGAACTCTGGGCTATTAGTCACTCAGGCCTGTTCCCATAGTCACCAGGATAGACAGACCTGAAGGAGGAGACACATGGAACAGCAGGCTAAGAAGGACCAGGGTTGAAAACCTAGGAGAGTGTGGGTGTAAATCCTCTCCTGTGTTAGCCCATCAGTTCCTAGGACTGCTACGGCAGCCAATGACTGCAAATGTGGTGGTTTAAAACAAAAAGGCCTTCTCCAAGAGGCCAGAGCCCTGAAGTCTGAAATCAGGGCATCAGAAGTTTCCTTTCAGTCTTGGAATTGAAGCTTGCCAACCTCTTCCTCCGTTCTGGTAGCTTCCGACTGTGCTCGGTGCTGTTATGCAATATTGGTTTAAGATGTGCTACATTCATTGATGAGGTGGAACATTTGTTTCATGATGCAAAGATGTGTTGCGTTCTTTTATGTTGCAGTTGTTTAACTCTGTGAAGCTGTGTTACTTTGCCTGCCTAAAACACCTGATTGGACTAATTAAAGAACTTAACAACTAATAACTAGGTAGAAGAGAGATAGGTGGGGCTTCCAAGCAGAGAGAATAAATAGAAGAGAGAAAAGAGGAAGAGTCGTGAAAAGGAGAAGAGGAGGACACCAGGGGCCAGTCACCCAGCCACACAGTCAGCCATGGAGTAAGAAGGAAAGAGAGGTATCTAGAACAGAGAACGGTGGAAGTCCACAGGCAGAAGGTAGACAGAATAATTTATGTTAAATTTAGCTGTCTAGAAAGAAACCAAATTAACACCAGGCATTCATAAGTAAGAATAAGTCTCTGGGTATTTATTTGGAGCTGGGTGGCAGGCCCCCAAAGAATAAAGAGTAAAACAAAATTCAACTACATGGTGTTCTGTGGTTTATCACTCCCAGTACTGCTGCATCCTCACACAGACTCCTTCACCCTGTCTCCAAGGCCTTGCTTCTTCCTATAAGGGCACTTGTCACTGGCCTTAGGGCACACTCTCATCCAGCCTGATTTCATTGATTAACTGCATCTGCAAAGATCCTATTTTCATGCATCACTGTTTTGGAGGGACATTATTCAACATATACCATTTGTCTGGACAGAATACTTATACCAGGATTGAAGGAGCCTTGGAAAGACTTCTGGTCAACTTCCCATGAGGCACTGGAATCCAATCTACAGCAATAGCATCAGAAATTGGTCCATTTCACGTTGAATTACTTTCAAGATTGGAATGTCAAAGAGACCCACCCCTTTGTTGTACAGCTGTATAATTGTATAATCACTTTTATGATGACTGTATGGTGTACAGAATAGCAGCCTTTCAATGATGCCATGAACTAAATAACACCTTATGTGTTACATTGCATGCCAAGGAAGTTTGCAAATGTGATGAAAAGCTTATGAACCTTCATGTAGGGAAACCATACTTGGTTATTTGTGTGGACCCAATTGGTTTGCGTTGTATCCTTAAAAGCTAAGAGATTCTCTATGCACAAGCAAAGCTGTGACTGTACAGAGAAATGCTGCATTACTGCTGTGGATAGAGGAAGCAACAAGCCTAAATATGTCATTTCTCAATGCTGGAGAAATAAGAGAAAAAAAAACATGTTGGAGACATGAGGACATCTTGACTCTGGTCCAATGAGATCCATAGCAAACTTCTGATCTACAGAACTAAAGGATAAATAAATAGGTGCTACTTAAGCAATTAAAATAGGAAGAATTTGCTACAAGTAGCAATATGAGATTTAATAAACAGTAGGAATCAGTGTCCCAGTAACTTTCCCCAGTGCTTTAGATCTGTTCATGGAGTAAACAACCTTCCTCTGCATCTCGAGCCCCCTAAATCCTCAGTGTGCTAGTTATTTGTAAGTTATTCACCATTTTTGACGGTCAGTTCTCAGGTCTCTCCTGATTGTAAGGCATTGTATTTTGGTCCTCATCCTGACCCAGAAAACTTGTTGCCCCGAACCAACTGCAGAGTGGAATATGGGGAACCAGCTTCAGAAAATACTCCAGGCTGCCACGGCCTCCTAAAGAGTGCCTCTCTCACCTCCCATCCCGACCCCATGTAAACTGAACCCCATGTGTTTTCTAGAAGCCTCATTGTTGGCCACTGGCAATATCTGAGCTTTGCAGGCAAAATGACCTGAGTATGAACTCTGACATTTCCATTTCCTGGCTACATGATCTTGAGGAAATTAATTAGCATTCTGTATCTTGAACACCTGACTCATCTACAGAAACAAAAATGAAGTTTATAAGTTATAAGAAAACAAGATAATATCTTTGAAAACATAAGGCATTAGAATTTGTTGGTTTCCTCTTTTTCCCAGTTCATAACTTTATATTTCCATTTATGCAGACAGAATTTGAGCTAACTCTTTGGGCAATGATATTATATCCCAGGCTTTCATTAAGTTTACCTAAAAGCCTTAGGGTCTTTTACCACTGTGTTTGTCAAGCTACCCTTCTTTAAGTCTGTATTGGGAAGTTGTTGATTTTATGCTAATTTGATCTTCTAGTACCTTGGGGATTCAGAAGCTGTCATCCAGCATCTTAGTTAGTCCACCTAACTTCAAGTCATGTGTGCCTCTTGAATATTTCATTAAATACTAGCAATGCCAGGCTCAGCATCATCTGCACATATTCCAGTCATGATGTAATCCTGAGGTCATTGCTTTTACATTCCAGAGCTTACAAAGCAACTTTCCAATGGCCACTGCCTCCAGGAGTCCCCGGAAGCTGCAGAGAGCCTTTCTGGCCAGTCCACAAGTGGGTTCTCTCCTACTCTAAAAGCAGATTGTGTCTCTTGGGAAAGCTGCAGAAATACAGATGGTCACAGCTATCCTTCACTCTTCATGCCTACTCCAGGCTTACGTTACTTCCTGGTGTAGTCCTCCTTCAAAAATTATAGATGCTAGACGGTGGGAGATGTGATTGACTGGGTAAAGGTGCTTGCTGAATAAGCTAACAACCTGAGTTTGGATCCCCAGTAGCCATAGAAAAAGTATAAGCTTCTGCAATCCTATCTCACCTTTGGGAAATGGAGGCAGAGGTAAGAGAACTTCTAAAATTTAACAAGCAACTTCACAGATACCCTGTCTCAAATACAAAAAAAAAATGAGGATCAACACACAAAAGTTGTCCCCTGACCTGAATAACCTGGCACTATGGCACACACACAGTTTTACACACACACACACACACACACACACACAGATATACAAACATACACACAAACATATACACACATACATCCACACATCACACACACAAATTATAGGTGCGAAGCACATACTAGGGAGTGTCTGTGTCCTGCTACCACATCAATATTGAGCTTGAACAGGAGACTTAGCAGCTGAGATTCTGTTCTTGCTCAAACCTTCTATGGTAAAAAACCCATTGTTCTATCATATGAAATCTTTTTGGTTGCTTTGCAAGTTGCTCTTGAAACCCCACTCCCGTGGGTGCTGTCTATCATTGTTTGTCCCCTCACCATTCTCTGAGTTTAGATCTGAACTTGTGGACTCCTTCCCTATGGGACAGCTACCTCCATGAATTGCCTTCCCTTAATCTCCAGGTATGATCTTTTCTATCTTGTCTCTGAACTTTTTATTCCCAGATTGAAAATACTTAAATACTTAATTTATTTATTTATCTTTGTGTGTGTGCTCGTGTGTCATGCATGGCATGCCTCTGGAGGTCAGAGGACAGCTCTTTTCCTTCCATCATACGGGTCCTAGAAAAAAACTTAAGATTATCAGACTTTGTGACAAGGTCCCTCCACCACCGAACTATCTTACTCTAGTCCCCGCCCCCAAATTTTAAATTAGATTCCTAAAGCCTACACTATATGCCCAAGTTCACCCAATACTTGGGTGCCACGAAATCAAAATGCTGAAGGACAGAGCATGTACAATTGACTTTGTTTCCAGCTCTTCAGACATGACCTTGGACCATCACCCCCAACTCCTCATCTCCTAAAACAGCAATGGCGAAGATGAAGAATTTCTCTTAGTCTCAAAGAAGAAAAAGACTTTGGGGTAGAGGAGGGGTTGAAAAACTTACAAAGTTGCAGAATTGTATTTTCTGGGGCCTTGAGAAAAATATTTCTCAATTAGGAATCATGGTTGCCTTTTCTTCTCTTCTCTGTGATTCCCTTTGCTCGGATTCTGACCATAGAAGCACACTCACAAATATAGCTCAGAGTCTTGGCCCTGGAGACTGACAGATATGAGTTGGGATCTCAGCCCTCTTTGAGCCTTAGTTTCCTCATTTATAACATGAAATAGTGAAAGGTTGGAATGATAGGTCAGTCCACAAAGTGCTTGCTGTACAAATGTGAGGACATGCATGCAATTCCCAGAATCCATGTTAAAAAGCTGGGCATCGTGGCATGCACTTGCAATCCCAGCACTTGGGGCATAGGTACAAGAGAGCCCTGGAGTTTATGGTCCAGCAAATCTGGCTAAGTTGGGAAGTTTCAGGTTATGGTCAAAATAATGCTGCTGCTGCTGCTGCTGCTGCTGCTGCTGCTGCTGCTAATAAGGATGTGGATGACTCCTGGGCAACAATACCAAGGGACAAGGGACTGACCTCTGGCTCCATACATATGTACACAAGCACACACAAATACATTAGCTTGAAAATCTGATATAATATTATGGGAACTGAATGATAATTCAACAAGGAAATGCACATAAACTGCTTAGTTTGGGGTATAGAAATTAGCACATTCCAATTGAGATTAGCCACTGGGAATATGTCCCTCCTCTGAAAAGACCCAAATTGTGCCTGCCTTAAAGACTGCTCAGGTCAACACCATAGGATCCAGGCAACCCACAATGGAGCATCCAGCCATGGAGGTAATACCAGAATACAAATGGGACAGCACACACACACACACACACACACACACACACACACATGTACACACACATCAGACCACAGAGCAAGATTCTATCACCTACATGCAGATATAAGGTTAATAAAACCAAAGTCTATATAACATAAAGAGCAGATTTTTCTCCATGGGCTCAAAGTTAACCCATTAGAAAAAGACAGTGAGCTAAACTGTTTAACTCCATTACCCAGATACTCCTAAGACAAGCACTGTAGATGTTCTGGGGAAATAGTCTTCAGTTGAGTCACTGTGCTTGGAGAATGGACAATAGTAAGAAACACTTTTTGTTTTGTAAATCTCAGCACAAGGGTGGGTTTGAGAAAAGAACACAAAGTGGACAGAAGACACAGCTTCCCTTTGTCCACCTGTCGGACCTGGCACTAAGGTTTGGCCACCCTTCGGGAACTTCTGCGCCTGGGCTGGGCTAACTTGGCCCAGTCCATTTAAGAATATTTTATTTGATTGCAGAGCAAAATGCTTTTGAAAAGCGGGGCTATTATCCTTGAAATAGAAAAATTAAAAAAATTTGAAAAGCACCTTTGAAGTCAGCTATCCAGATGAAACCTGTGACATCAGAGAGTTGGCAGATAAATGGGGGGACAGAACAAGGAAGCCATTGACTGCCAGGCAGCCTGGGCTGATGCCACACTTTAGGACCTACCAATATAAGTCAAAGATGAAAGATGCTCTGGGCAGCCTGCCTGACCCCTGTACCTCTGTTATCTCCACTGATTGCACAGTGTTTGGCTCCGAACAATCCCTCACTGTCTGCCTGCGCAGGTGAATCTTACCAGAACAGGGGCTTAGGTGGCTTGGCCAGGTTACGTGAATGCCATGCATAGCACAGGGGGCCGGAGGAAGGCTGGCTTGCATGAAGCACTGTCTTTATTATTCCTCTTATCCCTTGGATACTGGGGACACCGCAGCTAAGTGCAAACCGAGGGCAGTGAAGAAGGGTGGGGTGTGTGTGTTGACTGACAGGCAGCTCTCTCTGACCTGTTGAAAGAACAGCAGAGCCAGAAAGCAAGCTCCAGCTGCCACCTTGCCCCTGAATATTTACATACAATGTATGATCGCCCCGTCAAAGCAAGGAAGACTCGGACAAGCCTGGGTTTAGTTCTTTTATCCTTGAATGTGTAAGAGTCGATTGTTCAAAGAGTTCATCTACTAAGGATGCCCATCAGCGGTCCTCGGCCCCAAACAGGTACCAGAAACACCTGGGACCCCTGTTAAAACATTCTTTGCTCCACCCTGAGTGTGTGACCCAGGAACTGCTCTTTTCTATCTCTCAGCTGTGGCTGCTGCTCCCGGTTTCAGGCCCACACTCAGGGTACTCTCTAGTGTAGATCAGTCTTCCACAAATCCTCATCACAGTAAGTGAGACACATGAGATCTATGGGAGTCAGGGGTGCACTCTCAGAGCTGAGGGTCTACAGATGAGGAACAGACTGCAGCTCTACCTAGGACAAAAAGAGACCAGGTAAAGTTTGCTGCTGTCAAACAAACCCTACAGAACATCTGGGAAAGGCGCAGAATGCATTTGCCATCTTAGCAAAAAAAATTAAAATAAAGATACCTTTGGATGCCATCAAGAACTGGCAAGATGAGGAGCAATTCAGAAAAGAAACTTGGCAAAGAAATACTTCTCAGTGTTCAGAAAGTACTTTCAGGGCAGAAGCGCAGCAGCTTTGCACTTCCAGAAGATGAAAATGGAGACAGGCATGGAAATCTATAAGATGGGTGGTGAGCAAACGTGGGTGGGGACATAAGTGCAAGAGAAAGGCAAAGACAGTGTCTGTACTATTGGGTGAGGGAGACAAAGCAACCCTGACCCCGGTTTCCTCGAGAGTCTGCCTGAGATACCTGTGGCTATTGGGTCTCTGGGGGTCCACAAGTCTTCCTCTGTGGCAATACTTCACCTCCCTCGTTTTGCCTTCAGTAATCTATGCAGTCCTAGGGCTTCTTTCAGATTACAGGAAGTTGAACAGAAAAGGAAAATCCACTCAAACTGCTATTGACTTGGTTGCTCATGTCTTCTTTTTATGAGTTTGCCTCCATTCACTCACTCATTCATTCATTAATTCATTTATTCATTCATTCACCCATTCTTTCATTCATTAAACATTATTGAATGTCTCCTGAGATCCCAATAAGATGTAGGTGCACAAAGGGGGTAGCTTATGAGCTTATGATGCCATCTACAGATGCTTCTAACACCAACTAAAATGGGGATAACATGACACCATCTTCAAAGTGGTGTGATAACATCATTAGGGGGTAGCTTGTGACACCATCTATTAAAGGGGTATCCTATGACATCAACTACAAAGTGAGTCACCTGCAAGAGCAACTGCAAGGGGGCAGCCTGTGACAGCATCTTCAAATGGGGTAGCTTGTGATGTTATATCTGCCTTACAAGAGACAAGAACGAAATCCTTCATTTTTAGATTTCAAAGTTAACTTTTGATTTAAGAAACCCTGCATATATTTTAAGCCATGCAGAACAATCTTTTGTAAGCAGAGAAAACACACCAAATCCAGGATAGTGACTTGTTCTGGGTTTTGGTGCTGAGGAGAAAAGGAAAGACAGGCTTAACTTTATCTCCAGTGACCTCAGGTTCTTTTAGACAAACATGAAAAGTACCGTCTAGATTTGTCTTTCTATACAACAAATACAACAGTGTTCACAATATTTTTTGTGTGCTCCTATTATCTAAAATTTCTTTGGATTCAAAATGATCTGCAGAGTGAGTTCCAGGACAGCCAAGGCTACACAGAAAAACCATCTTGAGAAACAAACTAACAAACAGAAAAACATGCACTGACTGAGATCGAACAAGATAACTCTCAAAATAGCAAGACTGTCAAAGGCTAACAAGCATTTCATTAGGAATGTCTCTTTCCTGGAGTGCAAGGGTGAATGATATATCCTGAGCTGAACAACATTAAACAGTTTTCAAGAGCTGAGGAAAAATGTTGCGCTGCCAAACACTCAGGAATGGAGCTTCCCAGGAAGCCATCTGGAGCCACAGGTGTGCAGGGGCACTGTCTGGGGGAGAGAATCCCTCCCTCCCCATCTCATCATAGATTTTATATGTCATTTTATGTGAGTGTGTGTGTGTGCATATATGTATGTAAACCATTCACATGAAGGAGGTTTGGAGGTCAGAGGAGCCGTTGGATCATCTAGAAACGAATCACCATGTAGGTGCTGGGCACTGAACCCAGATCCTCTGCATGCACAGGAAGCTCTCTTTTCTCCATTTTTTGTTTAAAATACCTTAAATACAATATATTTTAATTATGTTTCCCCTTCTCCAACTCCTTTTAGAGCCTCCCCACTTCTATCCAACCAACTCTATGTTATCTATCTATCTATC
>LOJH01037059.1:0-15358 GCA_001685095.1 Ellobius talpinus | reverse complement strand
CAGTGTTTTTGATCTTGGACATTCTTACAGGTGTAAGATGGAATCTCAGAGCTGATTTGTTTTGCATTTCTCTGATGGCTAAGGATGTTGAGCAACAAATAAGTTTTAACAATTGAGTTCTAACATAGTTGTATTTGGACAGCAGAAAATCTCCCCTTTTTGCCTGGTATCAAGTCAATATATTTAAATAATTATGAAATCAGTGTTTTTGTTTTATTCAGTTAGCTGTTAAAGACTTTAAGGCTGTTTCATAGCAGATCAGCGTTTACACGGTGTCTCTCATTTTTGAAAGCTGTATAGATAGATACCTTTTGTATCTATAGTGGTGAAGGAAGCCATATATGATGCTGCACACCTGTAATCCTAGTATACAGGGTTAGAGGCAGGAGAATGGGCAAGTTTATGGCCAGCCTGGGCTGCATAGCATGTCTGAGGCCAGCCTGGGCTACCCTATTTATTTTTTTAGTTAAAAGGATTCCAGGTTTTGCAAAATCTAGCTTAGTGCTATGTTTATTCTTTGAGTTTAATTCTTCTTTTTCTGACTTTCAATAATCAATTCTAAACTGCTGTCTCCAGGATACCAGAAAATGTCTTTGGTATTTTAACCACACATTGTGTCTTAGAACAGAAGCTTTAGTCTGTTTGCTTGTTCTGACATACTGCTCAGCATGGAAGTCTGTTTTAGAATTCACTTATAATCAATACTTGTTCATGTGTGCAGGTTCAGATTTGAAGATACGCTGAGTCTGAGCTCTGTGGAATAAGCTCTGACATTGTTATTGTTGAGTGTTGGTGCTCTATTAGATGTAAGGAGGCATTCTGAAAGTAATGGAAATCGTGGATGGTTTTCTTCTCTTTGAAATTATGTATATTCTTAAAACATCTATTGTTAAGACAGTTATTTTTCATCAATTAACTACTTTGCATTCTCAGGGCTATTGCAGATATAATTAACATGTAAGACAAAATTCATAAGCATGAAACTAATTATAGCTGTGTAGTGATGGGGATTTATGAAAGCAATTAAGCCAAACATTTTACTCTTTGACTCCTAAAGACTAGATGTGGTGTGCAGTTGCCTGTTCTGCAGAATTATACCTTAAGCATATTTAATTCACAGTGTGGCATTACTTAAGGGTCTTCTAGGGTTCTTTGTTTGCTCCTGTTCTGGGTCTTCTACAGCAGAGCCTCCTTTGCTTGGGTTAGCATAAGGGCAGTAAGCTTGACAAGTCCTAGTTATGTGCCTGGGAGTGGCAATGAGATGCTTTAGTCTAACATGTAGCTCTTGTTTGTCTCTCTGTGTGTTTTTGCATGTGTGTGTACATATTTGGAGAGCCGAGGACAATTTTCAGAATTCATTTGCCCCCTTCACCCTGTGGGTTTTCGGGATCAAACTAAGTTGAAAGGTTTACCTACTGAGCCACCTTGCCAACTCTAATTATTAGACCATACCTTGATGTGGATTAGTTCGAACTATTAAATCATATATACGTTTAAAAAGTCTTATGTTAATGGGTAGAGAGATGGCTTGGTGGGTAAGAATCCTTGCTATTCAAGCATAAGCACCTGAGTTTGAATGCCTAGTAACTATACAAAATAATCTGAACATGGCTGTGCACCTGTAGCCCTATTGCTGTGGAGGGAGAGGGGCCAGGGGATAGCCAGAGCTTGCTGGCTGCCAGCTAGCTCCAGGTTCTCAGTGAGAGACCCTGCCTCAGGGGAGTCAGCTGAAGCGTGACAGAGCAGGACACCATCATCTTCTTCTGGCCTCTACCAAAGCTGACATGTAAGCATGCACCCCTCCCACATATACATTCATTTCACTATTAATATGTTTGTGTATAGTATCCATGTATATGTCATAGATGCAGTGACCATAAAAGTTGACTTTACATACAGAAAGTCTCTCAGTAAACAAGCATCCACATGGACACAGATGTAGTGATCTCAGTCATCTGGAAAAAAATGTCCTGTTGGGTCACGAACATATTAATTCCCTGGCTGGGGAGATGTGAGAGGCTGTGATGGTTAGCACTAGTTGTGGAATTTGGAAGTGGTCCTAGTAGCTGTTGGGTTAAACTTAGAAGCAACATTTCAGGAATGCTTGCCTGGTGCAGGCTCTGCTAGGTCTGTCACACATAATAACCTCTTTTGTCCTTACAAGAGCCAAGGCAGCAGGTATTATTATTATCATCTCAATAATTATTTATTGAAATAGAGTAAACGTGTAACTAGCAGCTGGGGAGGGTAGGCAGGAGGGTAGTTAGAGGGAGAGGGGGTGGGCAATAGGTCTAAAGCACATGAAGGGGGTATCGTTAATGTTCTCCAGCACAATAGCATAACTATAGTATACAGCGATTAATTATATACTTCAGAATTACTATTGGGCAAGAGTCTGTAGGTTCCTAATGCAGAGAACTGGTAATGCTTGAAAAGGAAACGTTCATTATCTAGATGTGATCATTGTGCATTATATGCATATTCCAAATTATAATACTGTACTCAATAAGTGCATTACATGTTAATGAGTAAAAATTAGCAAAATAATTATGACTTTTTATGTAGAAATGGATGGATATCTCATTTCGCAGATGAGGAGGGCTTTAAAGAGATAGCAGAGGTGATCATTGGTAGAACCAGATTAGGATGCAGTCTGGCTCTACAACCTACACACTTCAGTACAGATAACATTGCCCAAAATGTTTTTGGCTTTGGGAAGGGATATTTTATTCAGTACTTGAACTGAGTCCTTGATTTTGATAGATTTTCTTGGCCATTGCCAAAGCCATTTTAAACCAGTGGAAGCTGTTGGTCTGTAGTATCCACAGTTTGGTTTCTGACTTCGGTTCTTTATTTTTATACCCGATTAACCCAAGAAAGAGGCAGAAAGAGAAAAGTATATGTGCTTGGGACTGTGTGTTAGCATACATATAAAAACAAAACCAGAAAAGGCTTTTGCCAGCCACTGGGCGTGCCTCATACCCCCTACTTGAGCCTTGCCTTCTCAACTGCTTTCTGTCCCGTTCCTTCAATCCCTCTGCTGACTGCTTTCCTCCTTTGTTCCTCCACTTTGAGCCAGTCCCGACTTCTTTTTTGTACTTAACGCAGCTCTGAAAAGGATTATATAAGTGACTCGTAAGAGAAGTATGACAGAAATGAAAAAAATCCAAAAGAGCAACAACAGTACTTCACACATCCTGCCAACAGTGCCTCACGGCATCCCGTAGCAACAACACTCTTGGTGGCTGTTCTGTCTGGCCCTAGCTGTACTTTAATACAAAACTACTTCACTAGGGTAAGAGAGACTTTCCCCACTGACTTCTCAGTTCTCTCTTGACCTGTCATGTACATATGGGTACAACTGCTGGCCACGGGGACAAGTGTGGAGCATTCTTCCGCCTTCACTTCCTAGGCTCTTTAGCCCCCATTGAACTGTGAACAGTGGCCGAGGACAAAAGCTGTATACACTGTTCAAACAGAGCACCAAAGCAGCAGTACACTGAGTCATTCTTCGCTCTGTGTGAGAACTGAGGGGGACTCTATTCATTTCCTTTGTGCTGGTGTCTGTCAACAGCGCTGTTTGAGGCAAGGCCTATTGTGCTGGCCAGTGTTTCTTATTGACCTAAGTCTGTGCCTGCTATGTTCCCAGGGTCGAAGTTGCGAGTGAGAGAATGTTTGGAAAGGGGTAATCATAGGCTAGATGCATTTTGCTGCATTGTCATCTGACCTATTAAATCTAAACTGTGGTCTGTGTTAATGCAAACAGGTAATTATATAGTCACAGCTGCAGCTATTGACATCTGGTCACTGCCCCTATGGGAAAAAATATGTGCTTTTTGTCCTGTGTCTACATTCTTGCATGCTGGCCTTTAATGGTTTTTAACTGAAAATAGATAATGGGTCAGGATGAGAAACATGAACAAGGTAGACACTTCAGACAGTTTCTGCCACAGATGATTGCATGTTTCCTTTGATAGCATGGTGCCTTTCTGTGGCTCCAGCCTCAATAATCTTGGTTGGGTTTTAAAGTAGTGTAAAATAAAGATAATTGTTACGTTTCTATCCTATATGATCAGGGCATCATGCTAAGTTACTTTAAAAGGGCTGCCTCTGGGAACTCAGTTTTTTAGTTTGTCTGCCCTGTGGTTTTAACCCTTTGTGTCTCCCCCGGGGCAAGGTAGTCTGAAGCAAAAGTTTTGAATATAGCTGATTAAACATGATATCCTCTATACCCTCTGGAACAGAACCAGTTTTATAATAGTAAAAGAAAAAGAAAATGTTTGAATCTGTTTCGGTCTAGTGTCAAAGCGCACTTTATCACTCCAATACACTGCAGGCAGCTCTCCATTCATCTGCACAAGTCATTACTCTTAGTATTTCTTCCTAATTGGTTAGTTAATAAATTCTGTTGTTGGGCTTTGATTGAGAAAGCACTTAGGATGCCCTTAGGTTGGAATTGCTTTTGAACCTATCCTGTAAGATTAGTTCCTTTCTTTGTTCATCACAGAGTAAGTCGGGAAGAGATGGCTGCACTGTGCTTTGAGTTTGAAGTGGTCATGGGAGGATGACGTTTGACCTTCTTGCATCTGAGATACTGAAAATACAGTGATGGGGAGTATAAGCTTTTATCCTTGTGGAAGTAAGGTTGAATGCATTAATTTTATACTATTCTCACCACAACACAGCTTTAGAAAACATGACATAGTGATTAGATTTTATACAGTGAATATGATACAGTTATACATAAAATGTCCCCTTCTTGCTAAACAAAATGGACCAGTGATAACAACTATTAGCTCTGTTTTGAAAATAATATTTCATGTTAATGCTACTAAGTAAAGTTGCCATCTTGTATGTAGAACACTTCTGTAAAGTGCATGCTGGTCAGTGTTAGTTCTTAAAATGAAAACTGTTTTCAGATTCCTAGAGTGAAATCTGCTTGTTAAAGAGTACCTTCACTGTTTAATCCTGTGTTACATGTGGAATTATTTCGACAGATACCAAGTGTAAGCACTTCAAAAGGCTTTTCATATTTGTAAGAAATAGCAAACCATATGTCATCTTGTAGAAGCCCTGTTTTGGAAGGAACATGGCTTGTGGCCAGCAATTAATTAAGTCACCCTTTTGTTTGGGCCATATTGTGGCACTGTTTAGGTGTGAAATCTTCTGTTGTTACTAGATAGGAACATTCTTGGGTGCATCCATGACAGTTTTAGAGAAAGTAGTCAATTTTAGTGCTGTTTTTCTGTAAATTGTAAGGACAAGTAGTTGAAGTTGCGCATGGCAGAGAAGATAAAATATGGAGTTGGCCCTTGGCATTATAAACTGGGATTCTTAATATTTTAGTTCATTGGAAATTGCATCAGTGTTAACAGGAAGTTAGGAGCAGGATACCTAGAGCAGGTGTCTGTCGCTAGAGATCGTGGAATAAGAAAAGATGGCTTTCTCGCATACTGTGTGTACTGTGTCTACTGGGTGCCCTAGTGTCAGAAGGAGAAGACATTCCTTCAGAATTGTAGTTCAGATATTCTTCAATTATCTTCACGTAGGGATCTTCTCTTCTGTCAGATTGGATGGGCTCAGTTAGGTACCTAGTGTTGCTCTGACCGTGCCTCTTTCCTTGCTTCTCGTTAGAGAAGAATTAACTTTTTATTCAGGATATAGCAGTTAAACAGAGTTATGGGCCCTGGGTCTAAAGATTGCAATCAGGGAAGGCTGGTCTCCACAGAGAGCTTCCTTTCACCCATTCTGACTATTGTCTCTGCTTCCCCTCATTCATCCTCACTGCTGTTGATCTTAGCAAGGGACCCAGGGACACTATTGCCTTGATTACAAATAAGGTTTCATGTTTGATCTTTTCTATTTGGAAAAGATAAAGCACCTAGATCTTAAAAGGGTGCTTTCTTTTTTTAATGAACAGCAGTGGCCTTGGGAATTTCAAAAGCTCTCTAATGGTTTGTTCATGTGGTAACAAGGACACAACAGACGTTGTGATCCACAGGCCTGTTTTCTCTTTCTCCAAATAAAAATATATATATTTTCCTCAGATTAAGTATGATTAAATTTATAATTCTTTTACATTTTTCTTCAAGCCCTAACTAATAAAAGCAAGCCCACACATATATTTTGGAGGATTTCCGAATCCTAGACTTGGCAAGCAGACTTTCTTTTTTACAGTAAATGCAGGTAGTGAGCCTTTGGGTGTCCGCAGACACACCCACCCTCACCTGCCGTATGTGGGCACAGTCTGGTACATATCAAAGTGTTTCGTAATAACTGTAGGTGGGTGTTGAGAGGGTTAACCATCTGGCCTTCTGGTAGCTTAATTAGGCTCTGGCACAGAGCCAGGATCTGTAGAAAATAGGTCTGCCTAGGATAACTGCAGAAACCAGTGGGTTTCAGCTCTTGGCAAGGGCTAGAGGCCTCTGCAGCAGCCTGTGCTGATGTCTACCTATTGGGAAGCCAGTGGCTGTGCAGACAGGGATATAGCAGCCAGGTATCTCCACCTAGCACCGTGATTGTTGTGGACTTTAAAATGGAGGCAAAAGTACCTGTCTCATAGCTGGGCTCTTGTAGTGTGATTCACTGCAAGGTACTCTGAGCTTCCCAAGGAGATGGTAGTGCAAGTCCATTAAGAAGCCATGAGCTTCCCTGGGTCTGCACTGGGTCGGGGAGTCTTCTTGTGAACAGGATGTTGTAGGAATTTGAGGTTTGGGAGTGCAGCTTTTAGCAGTGTTGAGAAGTTCTGGCCGTCAGCATTTAGCCTTGTGCTTTCTCAAGAAAGTAAAGCAGCTGTGTTGTTGCTTTATTGATAAAATTCATAATGGCGCCAAAGATTACAAATGTTTTGAAATAAAACATCGTTATAAATGTGTTATTGTTTAAACCCATGTACTGGTTAGTGAAGTACAGTGTCTGTAAGATCAAAGTTGTACCAGCACCCTTTCAATTGGTCTTACGTGGCTGGTTCGTGGCTCAGGGTTTTAGATGGAACTTCAGTGTTGATATTCTATTCTGAAAACCTGGACTGTAAAATACAAAATAAAACCTTATATGATTTAGACAAAAGCTTCACTAGAGAAGCTAGGGTTTTTTTTTCTTTTTATTTATTTTGTTTTTTCCAAGATTCAGTTTTTCTGTCTGGCCTTGACTGATTCCTCCCACGAGGGCCAGTAAAGGACCCCACCCCCAGCCCATTACTCCTCTGGTCAGTAGTACCACAGCCTCTCCACTTGTTCCCTTCAGCCCCCCAGCCTATCCACCTCTAGTCCTTTGCCCCACAGCCACTCCACAGTCACCTGAGCCCTCACTCCAGATAGTAACTCCACTCTTGACCTCAGTCTGCTCACTCCCAACCATACACCCACAGCTGCCCCATGGCCCCTTTGTCCCCAACACTGCATACATACCACACCCATGCTGTGCATTCCTTCTCGCTCTCCCCTGAGACACTGTGTCCACCCTAGACCTAGGACTCCTCAGCTTCAACTCTGCCTCTTCAAGGCTCCCCCAACCTCCCTGCCTAATATCCCACCTTGAGTTTCTAGCCTGGTAGGCTAAAAACTTACTTAAAAGACAACCAGTCTCATAAATTCATTGTAATATTCCATTACAAAAGCATAAACAGTATGTGTGTTTGTTTGAATAAGAATGCCCCCCATAAACTTCATGTACACACATATATATATTCAGTATATATGTACATTAAATATACATACTGAATGGGGAAGTTTTTCTTGTAGGTAAGCAAGAACAGCCAGAGGTATCTGGAAAAGTCCAGAGCAGAGAGAAAAAGAAGCAGACTGGCCATGGGCAGGGCTGAAGAAGCCAGGCTTATATATTTGAGTGCTTAGTCAGCAGAGAATATTTGAATGGATTAAAAGGATTAGGAGGTGTGGCCTTGTTAGAAAAAGTGTGTCACTAAGAGTGAACTTTGAGGTTTTAAAAGACCATGCCAAGCCCAGAGTTTGTCTGCCTCTGTCTGTCTGTCTATCTGTCTGTTTCTTTCTCTCTCTCAGTCCCTTCCTCTCTCTCTCCCTCCCCTTCTCTCTCCCCTGTAGGCCACCATGCTCCCTACCATGATGATAATGGACCAAACCTTTGAAACTGTAGGGAGCCTCCAATGAAATACTTTCATAAGAGCTGCCTTGGTCATGGTGTCTCATCACAGCAGTAAAACAGTGACTAAGGCAGTATGATAAACCAAGACAACACACAGGCGTAATCATCAGTGCACACATCATCAATCCACTCCACAGTAGTGTTCCCTGAGAACAACCTAGATTAAGTTCAAGACCTGTGACTCCAAAGAGCAAATAAATACAGAAAAATACGAACAGCTAAATGAAATAATGAAGACAGTTCAGGCTATGAAAATTGAAGTCATGAAAGAGATAGAAACACTAAAGAAAAGCCAAACTGAAATTAAGCAGACAATGAAAACTCAATGAGTCTAATGAAAGCCCGTTGGAAGGTCTCACCTACAATGGGTCATATCGAATACAGAATAGTAGAACTTGAGGGCAAGGAGGAAGAATTGTATCACTAAATAAAAATTGTTTTTTTAAAAATATTGAATGGAACATAACAGGAACCTTGGTACACCATGAACAGACCAAGTCTGTGAATTAGGGGCATAGAAGAAGTAGAATTCCAGGCCAATGGCATGGTTAATATTTTCAGTGAAATCATAGAAGAGATCTTCCCAAATCTAGAGAAAGACAAACTCGTCCAGATTCAGAGGTCCACAGAACATCAATGAGGACCAGAAAAGAAATGCTGAATAACATAAATAAAATACTAAAAACGTGGACTAAAGATCACAGATGGCAGGCTGTGCTGGTGTACCTTGCACACCTCTCATTGTGTGCCTCTAGTACTATCTGTTAAAATTAAAGAAGTAAACCTTCCATACAGAGACACACTAAAGGACTCCAGAGAGTTCTGGAAAGAGCACATAGAGGGAAGTGAAGGAGAAGAGCCTTCCTAAGAGCCCCCTCGAGCTCACAGGGGGAAAATAAACAGGAAACCCAGTGAAGTCTAAGATGATACAGTATCCACAAAATGACTAGAGTTAACACACATCTCTCAATAATAACTGTGAGCATTAATGGTCTCCGTTTACTAATAATAAAATATAGACTAGCAGATTATATTAGAAAATGGGATTCTTCTTTTTGCTGACCCCAAGAAGCATACCTCACCATCAAAAATAGACATTGCCTCGGTATTTATAGGATGGAAAGGGTACGTCATGCAGATGGAGTAGGAAACAAGTACATAGACTCTTCTAATCAGACAGAAGAGACTTCAGCCACAGCCAGGCAGAAGAGGTAAAGAAGGGCACTCCATACTCATGAAGGAAACAGTCTGCTGAGAGGACAGTTACAATTCTAAACATGTACACTAATACAAATGAACCTAATTTCACCAGACAAATACTCTAGATGTAAAGCCACAGATTAACCCTGACACAGGTATAATGGGAGATTTCAGTATCCTACTATTGCCTATACACAGGTCATCCAGACCACAAGTAAGAAACATTAGAGTTAAATGAAACCTAAATCAAGTGGGCCAGCTAAACTGAGATACTAGAAAATTCATGTCGGCAGCTCGTGGATCTTTCTCATATTAGGACATAAAGCAATCTTTAACAATATAGGGACATTGAATAATATTCTGTATTCTATCTGAACTCAGCCGAATAAAGCTAGCTAAACTACTAAAAGTATACAAACTCATGGAGGTTTAAAAAACAAACAAAAAAAATCCACACTATTGAACAACAAATGGGTCACTGAAGAAATTAAGAAGGAAAAAAATAGTCCTAGAATTAGATGAAAATAAAAACATATAAAAATCTGTGGGGTACAATGAAGAAAATCTTCAGAGGAAAGTTTGTTGTCCTAGGTATCTACATCTTTTGAGAGATCAAATAAATAGTTTAATGTTCACCTTAATGCGTTGGGGAAGCAGGAACAAACCAAATCCCAGAGCAGTAATAGGGAGACCAGGACAGAGATTAATAAAATAAACACTAATTTAAAAAAAATAATGAAACAAATAATTGGTTCTTTGAAAAAATAAGCAAGTTAACAAACCCTTAGACAAATTAAATGAAAGAGAACACCCAAACCAATAGAATTAGAGGTGAAAAGGGAGACACTACAACAGACACCAATGAAATTACAAACTTACTTTGACAACTTTTACTCCAGTAGGTTGGAAAAAACTAAAAGAAATTGATGAATTTTTAGACATGTATGGCCCTACAAAATTAAACCAAGATTGAATAAATAATTTAAACAGACCTATAACTAGCAGCAAGATTGAAACAGTATCAAAAAGTTTCATAAAACAAAAAGCCTAAGACCAGATGGATTCACTGCAGAATTCTAGCAAACATCAATGCTACTCAGATTAGTCTATGAAATAGGAAAGAATGGAATGCTTTCATGCTTTTTATGAAGCTAATATCACCCTGACACCAAAACCAAAATGAAGCACACACAAAAGAAAATTAGAAACTTATCTCCTTGATGAACATAGATGCATAAATTCTCAATAAAATACTGGCAAACTGGGGCTAGAGAGATGTCTCAGTGGTTAAGAACACTTACTGCTCTCAAAAAAGAGAAATGACCTCAGGTTCAATTCTTGGCACCTACATGGCAGCTAGCAAAGGTCTGTAACTCAGGTCCAGGGCATCCAGTGCTGCCTTCTCAATTGTCTAAGCACACTCTGCATATGATACATATACATGCATACTGGCAAACACTCATGCACGCTCAAATAGACGTCCTAGGCCTAAGTAGAGAATTTACTGCTATTGTCTACCTAAATTGACATAGCATCAAAATGCCTTCTAAATGTCTTTTTATATCCTTGGACAAATGCTTTTCTCAGTCTTAATAAGAGAATCCTGTCTTTGTAGCCAATTTTGGTGAATTCAGACTTGTGATTGCCCAAGATACTAAGAACAGTGGCAGTTAAGGATTCTGCCCTAAATAAGACATTCACACTACCTCTTCTGAGGCTCAGGGAACATTGAGGAGGAATGGGTGGGAACATGTAGGAGCCAGAAGACGGGGAGGAATGGGAAATGCCAAACTCTAAACTGGATGCAGACATTGTGATCATGAGCTCACGTCAACCGCAGTGAGTCTGCACAAGCCTGCAGAGGACTGGTCCTCTCCACAAGTCATGGACGGGCAAAGTGTTTGTGGGACACTGCTCCTTAATGTCCAACTATTATTGGCTATTGATTGTTTCTGGGAGAGGGGAAATGTCTTCAGTTATGTACTCACTGCTGAGCACAGCGGGCTCCAAACTCATGGTCACAAAACAGCAACTTTTAGAAACATTTCTAATATTGGCCAGCAACAACTAAGAATCATCACAAGATTGTTATCTTAACCCACTGAAGAGCAACTGTCCATACAGAGCAGAAAGTACCCTTGCTTTACGTGTACACAATGCAGCATATTTGTTTTGAAATGATAGTGCTTTATATCTGGAGAAATTCTTAACAGTCGAATTGGTCCTTTTGTCCTTATGAGGTGTGCCATTTCATCTGCTGATGACTCCTAAGGCCTGTATCTTGTGGGCAGGGTTTTGCTAGTTGTATTTTAGTGTTCACACGGTGCATTTCTGGAGCTTGCGTCTGTTTAAAGTGCGCCTCTTACAAACAGCATCTTGTTAGGCTTTTCTGTGCAGTCTGTCAGTCCTCATCTTTCATAGGCTTGCTTAGCCCTTTGAAATTTTGTACAATTCTGTGTGTTTGTGTTTAAATTAGCCACCTTACCATTTGCTTTTTCCTCCTTTCTCTGTTATTGAACATATTAAATAAGTAAATAAGGACAAATTTCCAGCAACTTGGAATATTTTTAAGCAGAAGACCCTTCTGCCAAGGCTGTGGGGTAATCAAAGCTTTGCTATTCATCTTCTATTATATTTTCAAGAAAGAAAAAGTATAAACTTGAAAAGTATAAGCAGACAAATTTTACTTTAATTAGAATTTGAATTAAACATAGCACAGGAAATTGGAAGGGGGGAGAAAAGGGCCTTCTTAGGTGCTGTTTTCTAGCCGCAGGAAAGCCCACCACCAGTAGGGACAGTAAGGAATGTCACTAGTTACAGAAAGTTTCAGCCTTGGTCATTCTTTTGGTACTGAATATCATTCCCATGAGAGCAGGGCATCCCTGTGCCCTCAGTCCTGTAGCGTACCTGGGTTCCAAGTCCAGGCTTGGCATATTCCCCAGCTTAGACGGGGAGGTTTGGGGTTCCCACTCGTAGACAGAAAAGTTGGTGTCACCATCTGGATCTGCTTTCTCTCCAGAGAAACATGAGCAACAGGAGCTGTGATTGTAGCTCTAGCTGGTTTATTTGAAGGAATTGGCTCACACCATTGTTGGTGCTGGCAAGTCTGAATTATATAGGACATGATAGGCTGAAAATGTAGGCAAGAGTTGATACTGAAAGTCTAGACACAGTTTCTTCTTTGTGCAGGAAACCATGAATTTCCCCCGAGTCTTCCAGCTTACTAAATAAGATCCACTTATAGGATGGAGAGTAACTGTAGCTGTTCACTCTGCAGAGTGAATTTACAGTAATGCCTAGACCTTCATTTGATTAAATAACTGGGTGCTAGAGCCTAGCCAGGTTGATACACACAACTAACCATCACATCACCCATAACATCTAAGACTGTAGAAGCAGCAACAGTCAGAGAGGTGTTCTGCATGGCAGAGCTGCCTGTGAGGGAGCAGGACGTCCACTCCAGACAGGATTGAGCTGTGTGTACTCACAGGAGGAATACACAGCACACTGTAAGTGTCCTGTCTCCCTCCAGATATGCAAGGGAGGATAGAGAAACAAGTTGCCATGCTGCCCAGGGGACTCTACACGGAACAGAACTACTGTGCAAAGGCCGTCCTGGGATTAAAAGTGAACGTTAACAAACTCGTTGAACTTCTCTAAGCCTGTGGTCTTTTTCTTTTTGCTGTTGTTTAATTGCACAAATTTAGGAGTTACAGTGTGATACATATGTAAAGTATGTAATGAATGATCTTTATTGCTACCTCTGTAATCTCTCTCAAAATGCATAAAAATATGGTTTTTCTATCTCATTTTCTACTTTCTCATCTGTCCTAAAAGAAATTTGAATAGTCACTTTTGATTCAGTTCATATAAGTGATGCAATGACTGCTTGTTTTAACTTCTCAGATGGGGCAGTTAATTATATTGCAACTAGCTATACTCTGTCGCTGTGACCGAAATTTTGGCCATGTAGTCCTGTAGGCACAGACTCCATTTCAAATCCAGAGGAAATCCCAGAAGCCATCCTGCCTGTGATGGCTTCACTCTAATGGAACTGAGGGCTCACTGCCCTCTATGGCCCTGAGGAGAACCACATATGCCTGGTACCCGGATGCTTCCGACTAGAGAGGGGTCGGCAAGGCCAGGGCAGGGCTGCAGTGCTGAGCTGTGCAGCTGCTGCTTGCTGTCTCCACTGTGAGAGCACCTTTGTGACAGGTTCTCAGGCTCAGCTCTGAGTCAGAGCAGGATTAGGACAGGAACCTACTTTGCCCTGACAGCTGTTCTGTTAGTCAGTGCGCTGACTTCAGCTGCATGGCTTCTCAAGAATGCTTCATTCATTTTCTCACTACCAAACGGTATCTCTTTTAAAAAGCTATCATCCAATGCTTTCACTTAGCTCCCCCCCCAAGAAATTGTGAGTTTTCACCAAATCACCAGAATTTCTGTCTCCAACCTGCTCTTGGATGCTTTTACCTAGCACAGATTTGTCAAATTTACTCGGTTGTGAATGCTGCTGACCAGTCTTCATATTGTTATTATCCAGGAGTAGAGGACTTGTTTTGTAGAGCTAGGATGCTCTCAGGAGAGGATGCACAGCATACTGCTCCAGGGATAGGAACATGGAACCTTTGTATGTGTAATCCCCACCCCTGATGAAGACCCCAGCAAGCAGCTAGGAGGAGATTGACCCAGAAGCACAGGCACCTCTGTTGCTGTGCTGTCTCTGCAGGTTTCATGTGCGGCTTCAGCCCTTTGGGGCATGTAAATCTCATCTTTCTGAGCATACTCTCAGAACGAACATTGCTGCCATTACATGAAAACTGTTTAGTGTCATTCTCCTGCAAAATAATGCCACATCCCTACCCCCAGTGTAAAACTGGCCCCTCTTCTCCATCGCTATGGGATGCAGGTCAATGATGATGCAGTCTTGGGAGACTAGAACACAAAGAGGGAATGTAGGCTTACTAGAAACAGCTTTCTTTCCAATAGCCTCTCTTCATCTGTCACACAAGTTCATCTCATTATATGTATGTAAAACTGTTTCTGTCGTGATCAGGAAAACCACTGAAAATGTTCTATTTTAGAATGAGGTGTTTTTGAATGGCTTGATTTTTAAAAATAGATTGTGTAATACATCAAGTCCACTTAGAGTCTCTTGGGGACATCTCAAAGGAATGAACATTCTTTTCAGAAACTGATAAAAAATGTGTTCTGTGAGCTCTGCATTGCTCCTGTCAGAAGCTTACTATCCTGTGTGTCGAGTTACTTTTAGCTGCAGTGAACAGAAACCGCCAGTGTCTTAAACAAGGAGGAAACCCCTCCACTGCCTAAGAAGGAACATGGATGTAGGAGTGCTCTGAGTGTGCCTGGGAAACCCCCAGGTTCTCACTTCTCCCTTTTGACACTGGCCTTCCTTATGTGGGTTTTGTCTTCAGGCTTAATTGTATCATATTGCAGAATAATGGTAAAATACTAAACATTGGGGCTAGAGAGATGGCTCAGCAGTTAAGAGCATTGGCTGCTCTTCCAGAGGTCCTATGTTCTGTTCCCTGCACCCACATGACTGCTCACAACTCCGTGTAACTACAGTTCCAGTGATTTGATGCTCTCTTCTGGACTCATACAGGCAAAACACCCACACACAAAATAAAAATTAGACATGATATGCAGAACTGGCAGCTTCCACGTGCAGAAAAGGGAACTTCTTACATCTTCTTTAAGGAAGAAAATTTTCTCACAAGTTCCCTTGAACATGATTCCTTTATACATTGTTAGGCAGAATTGCATCTTATGTTGAAATTTAAAATAATACAGGAAGGAGTAAAGCCACAGCGATTGATCCAGATACATCACAGTCTGCCTGGCTGGAGCCTTGAAAATGCTAGGCAAGCACTGTAGTCCTGAGCGATATCACAGGTCCTTCTGTAATTTTTATTTGAGCCAAGATCTCACTAAGCTGCCCAGGCGGGCCTTGAATTTACAGGCCTGGGCTGGAGAGATGGCTCAGAGGTTAAGAGCATTGCCTGCTCTTCCAAAG